>VYXD01002180.1:796166-850282 GCA_013397195.1 Hylia prasina | reverse complement strand
CCTAAATTTGAACCCTTTCCTCTTAATATTTTTAATGTTCTTTCTACATCAAAGCTGTTAAGTTGTTCTGGGAACTTTCCTATTGGACGTGTTGATCTTTAATCTCAACATTTTCCTTTTATCTTTAGCAAATTATTTATTTTGGTTTTCATCAAAACTCTGAAATTTCTCTGTTTGTCCCTTTCCCCAAGCACTTTTTTTTTTTCAATTACTTCTACTGGCAGCAGTTGCATCTGCAAATTTGCCAGTAACTGCTATGCCCTAAGGAATAAAAAAAGAAAAAGAAAGAAAAGAAGAAAAAGAAAAGTAAATGTGAAAGACTCTGTTGGCTTCATCTGATCAGCCATCCCTGAGCTGAAGTGTTAGGTAACTCCTTTAGGGACATGTAATGTTAAATATTGATGGATATCCAATTATGAAGCCATAATAGTGAATACTCATACTGGAAACACAACCTCAGGAGATTTGTGTAGCATATAAAGGAATACAAACGTTGTTAAACTAAAGTATGCTCTAAGCTGCAATATTTTATGTAAGCTTAATTAGAATGGGCATACAAACGTTTATTAAACATAAACTTTTAAAGG
This sequence comes from Hylia prasina, assembly GCA_013397195.1. Classification (NCBI taxonomy): domain Eukaryota; kingdom Metazoa; phylum Chordata; class Aves; order Passeriformes; family Sylviidae; genus Hylia; species Hylia prasina. Next base: position 849,695 of record VYXD01002180.1, on the reverse strand, counting down.
CTCAGATTTGGCTAAAATGCAAATATCTCTCTCCTGAAATTAGAATTTAATTTGCATTCACTTTTAAAACAAATTAGAAACACAACCAGCTTTTTATGAGACCGGATGACCCCGGGTTTAGTTTTGTAATCACAAAAATGATTGTAGTAGTCACTTCATCACAAATCTCAGCACTTTAATGGCAGTTTGTTTGAGCTTGAACAGCCTTAGCAAAGACAATGGTGTGCTCATCACGGAAGTTTTTACAGTTTTTTGAGTTGTATGTTGAATCTCCTTGTGCCAGTCTGGGTCCTGACAGCTCTGGGAAATTCATCATGCAAGAGGCCAACATTGCTGCTTTCCCCCAGATGGAGGAGGTTGCTGCCGCCCCAGCCAAGCATCCACACACGCCCTGACAAAAGAGGGGGGCAACGTTTCAATGTTTTTGTAAGGGAGCAGGCAGGGAGGACGAGTCAGCTCTGAGCATGAGGCCCCAGAGCTACCCTTGCCTGATCAGGGGTTGTGACCCCTCTGACCCTGATGGTGGCAAGGCTGTGGCTCCTGCAGGCTCCCTGTGGTGAGCTCTCTTTCCTTGTTGACCTTGTCACTGCAGAGAGTGGTGGGGAATTTTTCTGACGTAACAGATTCAGGTTTTCTCATCCTGTCCTTCCCTTGCCATCCCAACAGGCTTTCCAGCATGGCTTGGATTAGCCTTAAGTTCTCGTGGTTTCTTGTTTCAGATTTTGGTCTGGCCATTTGTCATCCTGGTTCTGTTTCTCCTCTCTCTGTTCTTAGAATGACAGAACACAGGATCACCTCTTTGGATAAGATTATAAATGCTTCGCTGTCAAATTGCCAGTAATGAGTCTCTGCCAAATTTATACTCTAAAATTCCCCAAGCAGCAATTTAATTACATTATTTTGGATACAGCACCATAGCAGCTGCATTCATTTGATGAGGATTCATTATGGTTTATGGTGAAAACAATGGCAAATTAGCTCTGGTGTGTTTTGGAATTTGCTCTTTATTTAGTTTAGAATAGCCCTGTGTTAGTGAACATGATTCCCAAGCCCATTTGATCCTGCAGTCTGTGAGAAAGTGGAAAAGCTCTGACAAAAGTTTTTAAAAAACAGATATATCTACACCTGTTGTTGCAGCTCAGCTGTTGAACTCCTGCTGGTTTGTGGTTAAAAGGGAATGACCAGACAGATCCATACTACTATATTTCAAAGAATATTACAGGACTATTTCCAGTCATGTGTATAAATCAAAATAAATACATAAATAAAAAAATCCTCAGTCTTGCCCATATTCTTCATTGATGAATCTTTTCTGCAGAAAAGTATTAAATCCCTACCAGAAATCTAGTATGGGTTCTCAGGGAAATCGAAACCAAATGATGTCTACAACTACTTCCAAGCTCAAACTTAAGCCAGCTTTGTGAAATATTTGTTTACTCTCCTTTAATCCTCCTCTCTGGAAGACTTATAGTAAGTTAGGGGGTGACATGAGGCCTAGCCATAGGGCAAAATACAAGCTAGGGTGGAAAACCTCCTAAGATCAAGTTTGTTCTCCTACCACTATTCTAAATAAAAGCCTCAGCTTCACACTAGAAGCTTTTGCCTCACAACATCATGTGAGGGCTACAACTTCTGCAGGTTATTTTTGTACTGAAAGAAGCCTTTCTATAGATATAGCTATAGTACGACTTCTGTATCTCTAGTTTATTTTGATTTGTTTATTGATAGTGGTAATTTTAATGGTAAAAATAATTTCTGGCTACTTAAAAACACAAGGAAAAAGAAAGTTTCTGTTCTCAGTTTTCTTAAAATTCTGTCACATTTGTACATCTTAACTAGTCCATGCTGATAAAGGGAGCAACTCTTAACAAAGCTGGACATCGAGAAGTTGCTGTAACCCCTTTTGTTACACTCTGTTAAGGGCTGTAGGTGGAATTGCTTCTCCTTCCTTAGGATAATATATAAAGTTCATTCAATCACTTTCCTTCCTCTCCTAATCTGTCAGATCCTTGTCTTTACTTTGTGCCAGAACCAGACTAAATCTGACCCATCATTGCATAATTGCAACTTGCTAGACATCCAGGACATTATTCACTTACTATGCAGAGTTGGTTTTTTTTATTGCTCTTGAGAGTTGCCATAGTTAGGGTGGGATTGAACAGGCAGGGCACAGGAGGAGGTAGGGATGAACTGCTACAGGAAGGGGAAAATGGTGGATGCCCGGAAACCAGCCATTAAATTTTTATAGATGCTGGGAAATTGTATTTAAGGCACCTAATTTCTTCATCTACTATCAGCATCTGGGGCAGCAGCCTTCCTAGAGTTCATCTGTGCAGTCCATGGAGACTGCTGGGTACTTGAAGAGGGAGAAAATGGACCAGATTCAGTGCCCCCACCTCAGGTGTGCCTGCACCACTGCACTGTTTGGGCAGCTCGTGGCCAGCAGAAAATGCAGGGGGAATCAGCTCACCAAAGGGTTGCACAGATACTGAAGCTGCTCCAGTGGGATGATAGCAGCATGCAGAAAACACAGGGAGAGCAAAATAATCACAAAGAATTTTTGGTGGCAGTAGGAGGCTTGTTAAATCAGTTCAGTTATCCTGTAATGTACCTTCAGTGCTAAGAGTATAAGTAACAAAAATCCTAAATTATCAATGATAAATAATAAATGAATAAACAACCCAAGCCTTAATAAATAATAGTTAAAAAAATCCAATATAATTTGTTGAAGCAATGTGGGATTTTGGTGGTGTCTCTGAGGCCAGAATTCAATATATACTATAAACATAATATACAGCAAAAATAGTAATAGAGCCAAATTTTGTGAACAGGACACCTTTTACTCCCACTATCAGAGTGATACTGCTTCACACCACTAGAAAATAATTACACGAGTTCTGAATCTTAAACAAGAATACTGAAATAATGTATGTAATGTATTAGAAAACAAAACACCAAAGCTCCAAAACACTTCTCTTGTATCTGGCACACCTGGTCTTAAACAGCTTTCCATTATGGAAGAACTGAGCTTCTCTGGGGTTTGTGACAGACTTTCCCATGAATTCTTCTGTAGAAATAAGAACTCAGAGAGAGCAGCCTTGAGTCATGCAGCTTCCAAGATCGGATATTTATTTGCCTGACCTCGCAGACCTCCTCGGGAAGGAAACGAGTTCCTCCAAGGAAAACACGTGACAGCAGATTCAGTCTGTTCTGCAAGCAGGAGTCACTCAATGAGGCACTCCAGTCTCAAACCTCAGGGTGAGCTGGGGTTCCTACCACACTTACAGCTTGTCAGACAAAACCCCAAACCAAACCACATGAACACACAAGCATGCCCCTCTTTACCTTCTGTTGTTTTCTTCCTTGGAGTGACAGTTTCATTGCAAGCTGTAATCAGAGGCATTACAAAAGAAGCTCTCCCACATCTGAATTTGTAACTTGTGACAACCATTTACCTCTAACACAACAATTTACTTGTACGCCTATACTGCAAACATTCAACTCTGCACACAATAGATGCAAAAACTAGACTAAAATAACTTCCTAATTTATTCAAAATTATTTTGATGTTGTGCACATTAAAATCTGAAGCCTTCACTGGTGAAATGAAGTATTATGATATTTAATAGTAGAACTCCAAATTGGTTTTATTTGCTGTTTTTTTTTTAGTTTTCCTGAAGTGTAGTAGTGACTTATTTGACAGAAAAATTACATTGCTTTCAAGTGAGAGTATGCTAAATGATTTAGGCAGAGCAAGAAGCCATTTAAAACTACTCAAAATTCAAACTTCCTTTAAATGTTTTCCATGTTTTCAGAAAAATGTTTTAGTAGCTTATCATTCTCTTACCCAACCTCTTCTAAGAAAAGATATTACCAGAAAATTACTAACCTGAAAATGTAATTTTACTCGGAGTAATTCACTGCGCATTCAGACAAAGGTTTTCAACTAGTATAAATATGAACAAAGCTGGAAGTAATCAAGTAAATTAATGGGGTAGAAAAAGGTTCCTCTGAAAATATTCTAATGCCAAAAGAGCTGCAGTAATTAATTGCATCCTGCCTGCATAAGAATTTCAGCATCAAAATTTCCGAAGTGTGTGTCTACTAAGTCTGAAAAGAAAGCTAACTCAGCAGAGGCAAAAAAAAAAAGCACAAAAACAACAAAAAAGCTTCATGGTGCTGCTCCATTTGGTGGATTTGACTGGAAAGGTCAGTTTTTCCTCAAGAGTGATCATAAGAAATGCTCAAAAGAGGGTGAAAACATTTCTATATGGCTAATATAATGCCCTTTTCCCCAACAAGCTTCAGCATATCTTTGAAGCTGAAGGCTGTAATCAAAGGCAGGGGGAATGGCAAGAAATGACTGAATAATCATATAAATCCACCCAAATTTTGCATGACCTCAGCAGGCATCTCATTGACCAAGTGGGCAAAATCTCATGGCAAGTGGGCACCTTATTGACCCTTGGGCTGAAGAAGGGCCTCTGTGCAGGAGCTCTCTCACGTGACAGATTTTCCAACATAGCTGAAATGAGTTTTATTTTAAAATGAGATCAGTTGTAGCCGTCAATGCCAGCCTGCCAACAGCAAACACTTACAAAGCAAATGCAGCTCACCCCTGCCAAGCTCTGTGCAGCACTGGCAGGGCTGGAGTAACCCACTGCCCCAGCAGCTATCTACACAGGGGAAGCAGGAGTGACCATACTGTCACAAGGAAATCCATGACTACTGGAAAAACACAGGAGCTTTCACTTCTATCTATCTCTTACTTATCTGTACATATATTTTTGCCCCTTTTATAGTTTATAGAATATAGTCCCGTTTGGTATATTGGGAAAGACATTGAAAACATTTATTTTTGGATTGAGAATTTTAAAGGTGTTTGGTTTTTTTAAAACTACATTCAGATATTATTTGCAGTATTTTAATAATTACTTGAATTATTTCTTTGAAAGGATTTCTTGCACGCATGTATTCCACGTCTTTGAACAAGAAATAAAATATTTTATATACTTATTCAGATGAACTTTCATTCATACACTGATCAGAATTTTCTCTTCTTTTTAGTGACTTATTATTAGGATAGATATTGCTCAAACTCAGTTTGAATGAGTTATAATCTCCATATGCTGCTGGCCTTATTTGGAAATAAATTTTCTACATGCTGTCATTAGCTATAACTTAATGAGTCTGCTTAATGCTTCTACCAAAAGACACACATGTTGTGAACAGTTGCTCATCTTTAATCTCTTTCAAAGTTTGACAGTATCCTAACAAATAACAAAGCTTGGGTTTTTGGTCTCACATTTCAGAATAGTCAGGACATCTCCAGAAATGCAGAGATGAGTTTCAAGGGGGGAAGGCTACTGAAGTGTGGGAACCTATGGAAGTTCCAGCTGGTCTTAGAGCAAAGCACTGGTTACTTACCAAGGGAATATTAAGCTGTAAAAGCAACACAGCAACATAGCTTCTTCTCTTTTACTTCCTCACAGGATGTTTTTATTTCTCAGGTAGTTAATGAAAGATAATCTGTTTTCTATTTTACTTTTGCTAATTTTAACTATCAACCAGATCTACATGCAGAAAATTTCTCTGACATTCAAACACATTACAAGGTTGAACGGACATTATTATTCATAGAAGCATGACATCTCAGTCATCATGATTTGCATGGGGTAAACAGGAGAGTTTGACAAGTCTTACATTTTGTTATATATGTGTGGATAGTTCAAAAAAAAAGAGAAAAGCTGGATTTTTTGACTGGGGAAGCACTTATTTTTTTCATCTCCTTCAAATTAGCCATTGCCTTGCCCAACTCTAATACTCTGAGTATGCTGAGAAATCTTTCTGTACTATCTGCCATCAGAGATGTTACAGCTAATTTGTAGTCAAACAGGTTAATGTTTATCTTCTGAGGCAGAAATAGAAGTTTAATAACGATGAAAAAAGTACTTGAAAATATGCATAAATTACTGGTAAAATTACTGTAAAAATATTAAAAAATAGTGCTTAGTGTTTTAGGCATGCCTCTGAACAAGAGGTATGTTAACAATCCCATCCTGATATAAGCAATGGCATGCAAGAGCTCTACCCCCAGCCCCTCACTCAGCTAAGAGCAGATTGATGCTCTCATCTTCATCTGTCCTGGTATTAGCAATGATTTATCACTGACAACTGGTAAGCTTATGGTGAACAATGGTGAAAGAAATGATTAATGCAGTACGGCTCCAAGAAGTAATTGCATCAAAAAGGTTATGCATTTTGCTACTTATTGTAATGAGCTGATACATACTTTACATTAAAGATCTTTCCTCATTGTACAATGACTTTATTTTCCTTTCATTTGGAATAAACCTTCAAAAAAGATTTTGATATCAAAAGCATAATTTCATTAAGAAATTAAAGCTGAAACATAAAAGAGAATCTTTATTTCATAGGATATAAGAGATTCATATATTGGAATGTTTCTTTTTTTCTTTTTTTTTTAATTTAGGGTGTGTAGATTTCAGTCAATAGTGGAAAGTACTGTTATAGTACTTTATATAAACTAACTGTTATAGTACTATATATAAACTAACATCAGTTTCAATATCAGAATTAATATATTTAATATATTTGACTAGCACATAAGGCAGGACATACAGACCCAGAAACTGCAGTGGCACCTCTTCTCTTAGATGAAGACAAGAATCCAGGCTTTTCAACATAAGGACAGGGGGAGGTGGGACTATTGTATTCCAAACCAAAATAATTGTATTAAATCAAATAGTAGTGCTTCCACTGACTAGTGAAACTAGCCAATACTAATTTCTATCATTTTTTTTAATCTTGGCCATTACGCTCTGCAAACAGCTAACTTGAATATTACTGTGACCATATAAAATGTATGTACCTGTGATGCTTGCTGTTGTTCTAAGGATATGAGTATTCCTTGAAGCTGGGATTACATCTCAAGTAGTTGTACAAGATCTTATATTATAGGACTTTTTGTTTAATTGAGTCTTTGGGGGTTACCATAGTAAAAATAAGTAAATTAATTTCTATACTTGATAGATGTGTTTGGTAGACATGGTAGTATAGGGAAACGGTCTAAAAGTCACAAATACTCACAGAGATTTTCTATTTATTTTTTCTTAAAAAATCCCTTAACTTTAATGTAAACCTGAAGCTTTGTATAGTATGTGATTCCATCAAATTTCAAATTTTCAGCATTTGATTTCTGCAGCCAATCTTCTCTGGGCCACTAAAAGGTTATGGACAAGGGGCCTGGGGTAGTTTAGACCATTCTGAATATCACAACTAAATGAACAGATAAATAACAAAGGAAAAAGCTAGCCATATGCATTCTAGCTACTTTACTCATCTATTGTGAATTTGATTTGTCTCATGATGTAAAATATAATTATAGGATCATACTGCTACTTTAATATGGCCAACATACTGTAAAGGAAGATAAAATTGCAAAGTTCCAAAAAATAAGACTGAGACTACATTTAGACAGGAAATTTTCAATTCCCAAGAAATGCAAAGTTTGTGAGCATGGGGAAAAAACCCAGACCACTACACCCTCTTGATCTCAGTTGAACTGACAGAACTTTGTTCGTGTAATAAATATAAAAATATAAATAGCCCAAAAATTCTGGAAGTGTGATAGTCATAATTGAGATGAACAGGAGAAAACATTTCTGCATAACCATATGCTCGTCTATGGAGTCATTGCTTTTGTCTTTTTCTAACCCTCTCTGATTTCAGTGGTCAGAATCTCAGGGAGCTCTTATGTAGAAGTCATGGAACATGTGCAAACACAGGTGCCAGTAGAGGACACAGAATTGTTTAAATTTTGGAGTGCAGTTCTAGCTACTACAAATAATCACATCTTGGCAACTGGGGACAGCTGAAAATGGATTAGTCATCTTTAATGGAGGGGATCTGTAAGGTACAAACGCAACCCAAAGGCCGAGTCTTTCAAGCACCTTTGTCTGAGGCACTGTACATGTGCCCCTTCCACCCTTGTAAACTGAGATATTGCATATGACCACATGCCACACAAAGGAGAAATATGTAAAAAAGTAGTACTTCCACTCCAGTCTGTAGAAATTAAAGAAGAAAAGGCTATCATAAAAATCATTCCTGCTGGCACCATCAAGGCCCATCATCAAGAAAGTCAGTGATATATTACATGTTTATTAGCTAACCAAGATATTCTAAGCATTCTACTGGTGAAAACAATGTACTTTCAAATAAGCATTTGATCTCTAAAAGGGTATGGATTTAGGATTACTTAAATATATGTTTTCAGAAGGTGTAAGTCGGTGTAGTCACACTATGATAAAATTAGCTTTTTCTTTGTTTCTGGCTTCAATCTTTACTGACTGGAGACAACTGGAAAATAGATTTGTGAGAGGAGCTTTATAAATGAGATACGAAAGCTGTGAAGGGCAGGAATCCCCTTGCCTCAAGTTCTTGATGTGGGTGTTTGCTCAAGGGCAAAAAATGTCCTCCCAGCAAAAGAAAACACTTCTTGCTTGGACAGCCAAGGGACGCCCACAGAGACAGGGGTCTGGATGACTGGTTTTGGGGAGAGGCAAATACAGGTGGGAGAGAAAGGGAACACAGAGTCTTATCACCCATATCAGACTGAGTCCAAAGAGTGTTTTAGCAACCCAACATGGCTTTCCAGTCCATGACCTTCTGCAGGAGTTTCCCTTGCCATGGACTATTCAGGCTTTCCAAATTTGGCACCATTTCTGCTTGTTATAAACCCTCTGTAAGGTTCCCAGTGCTAAAGACACATGCAAGTGTTGTTGTTTTGATAGGAAGTGTACATTTTACTGAAGAAAGAGGGTCAAAGTAAAACATAACAGATATACAGTTGTAAAGACCAAAATCGGAAGGAGTATACTGGGATCAGATGCTAAATTTGTGTGTGTTTTAAGATCAGAAAAAGCAAATATAAAAGAGGTCATGGAAATTATTCAATATAAGATAGAGAACTAAAATGCTTTAGTTCTCCATCTCATGCTCCTACAATTGTGTGTCATTATTGGTCAGAGTTAAAATAATTTTGGGTTTCTCTTCATGGAGCAATTTAACATAATAAATTAAATCTTGGGAAAAACGAGTATTCTGCAGTGTTTCTTTGGGAGACATTTACATCCAGATTTTGGGGTGGGGTTTTTTCCTCTTTAAATATATTGTTAAGACATATTTTCATATTTGTCCGAAAATGTATTTGCTGCCATATTATTTTAAAAAATATTTTCATTCAAATGAGGTTATGCTTTAAAATAAATTCAGAATTTAGGTATAGACATACACATTTATACCCTTTACACACCTCCCAATGCCACTGAAGACTGTGTGCTTTAGCCTACTGTCCACATTGAGTGATTTTAACCTTACACACCCAACTATCTTTATCATTCCCTGGTAAAGCACTAAAACAATTTATTGACTCCTTTTATTTATCAGTTATAACAAAAATGCACTGTCATGCTAAAACCCATAAATATTCTGCTTTTGTTGACTATTTTTTGTTACTTTTCCTGTTGCCAACACCACCTTTGTTACTCTGCTAGGCAGACTACATTTCCTAAACCTGTGCCCAGTGTTCTAAAACAATTTGTTGCTTCATCTTTATACTTATCTATTTGCTCAACAACCACATCAATCACTTTATTATTTGGTGTTTCTACAAAAATCCTGACTCCAAGGAAGTATCTGCTGTAGGTTATATTCCACCAACAATATTCAAGCATTGTACTATCTAAAAACACATAAGCAATGAAGGGTCAGGCAAGAGGTTGGCACAAAACACCAGTTTAGAGCTTGGACATGGATTTGAAGTGTGTTGTCTGAGCAGTTTAGACCAGAACCATGTAAAACTACGACAGTATATTTTACTTAACTTTTAGTCTGTGTTCCCTGGAAACCAGGGTCATGAGAACAAACATAATAATGCAGTACTATTCACAATTTTGTTTAATTCTTTTGTTCTTCCTGAATAGATTAGACCTTCAACACAATCCTTTTCACTAAAGTTGAAGGAAATAAGTAGTATGTGAAAGACTTGCCAACTATTAAATTTGTGAAATTAAGTTTTAAAAACCTATGGCTTATATTATTTAAGGGAACTTAGGCAGATAAAACCCCCTAATCTCACAATACTATTGTACTATAGTACTATGCACATAGAATTATTTTAAAATCATAGTTCATTATCCACAGTCATATACACGAAGGACTTCAAAATGTGTCTAAAATAAACACATACACAGATTCTCCCCCATGAAAGACTAATTTTAGTATTCTGTATTAATTCTGTCTGTTATCCTTCTAAACTCTGAAAAGAAATACCAAATTATGGAAACAGACAATGCAGATAACACTGAACTAAAGAGAGAATTTTCTGAAGTCTCCCTTAATAATTATATTTCAATGTAATAAAATAAGTGTAGACAGAAAACCATTGTAGTAAAAGAGCTTATTCCTCCATCAATCCTCCTCCATGAAACAACTTTGTATTTTTGGATCTTTGCAAATACTGAAGCATAGCAAGCTAGTTATATTTTTGCATCTATTTATGGGTTAAATAATTAAGTACTATCAAATAGTATTCCATAATAATAACTGTGACTATTCATCATTTTAATTTAATATAAAATTTATACACTGAAATATCTATCAAGCAGTATCTAATCTAATAATAATGTGATGATAATATCAAGCTGCATCTAATCTAATAATAATGAAAGTCCATGAGCTCTACACGTTGCCAGGTTGGATATGATGTTCTAACTATATGTTAAACTTGCAAAACTGGCACTGCTCTCAGTCTGTTAAGAACAGTGTAAAGGAAGTTGCCACTTATCTAAATGTTTAATAACATATCACTATTACATTGACATACTGTGTCTTTATATATTGATGCTGAATTGATTTTTGCCTTTTTGCTTTTATATATTCTCTATATTCTTTACATGTATTTTTGTAGCTCTGTAGCCAATTATTATATTCGTAGGTAACACTTTACCTACTCTATCAGACAAAAAGACAAAATAAATTCACCAGTGGCTCCAAGCTTTTGGGGTCTAAGTATAGATTCTCTGGGAAGTTGAAACCAGCTCTTGGAGACACATTTTCATCAACGGAGTTTGGTTCCTATCTCCGGTTGGGGGGAATTCAGAAAAGGGCAGAGCCAGGGAAGAATTACCTCATCACTTATGTGTCTGACTGGGGATTCTTGTCAGTTATGCTAATTTGCTAAACACATAAAAATTGTATGCTCTCTATGCTACGTGTGCATCTTCAGTGCTTTCCATCTAGCGAGTTGTACACCTAAGGATCTACAGATCCTTAAAAAGGTAACCCCTTTTTATTTCCTAGCTGTGTATGGCTTGTGATTTTAGGACAAGTAAAAAGGCATCAATATCAGCTGGATTTCATTAAAACAGCTTGCATTAAATATAAAGTTAAGTTAAGGGTATGTAGAGAAACTATAAACCTAGATATGAAAATATTCAGCTACTAGAAAAGATATATGCATAGAATTGTAAAAATAAGTAACAAGTAAATCTATTTATGTATAGTTTATATATATATATGATTAAACTTTTGACTATGATTATACTTTTACTGACCTGCACATATATACCAAACTGTACATTTTTACTTAAAACACAGGCATATGTGTATTTCTTCAAATTCAAGATTATAGCTATTCCATAAGTTGGACATTACTGAAAATTATTCATATTTCTATGCTAGACAGCTCTACATAGGCATAAATACCTACATATTGTATTATGCAATTTTAGTATTGGTTTTATATACTGACACAAGCACTGTAAATACAGGCATAAGATGTATATAGACATATATTAACACATATGTGCATAATATATTCATATGAAAGTCCAGAAGACAATGTTCCTGGATTTTCAAGCCCACCATTTGTAGTAATACATATTTTTAAATTCTGGATTCTTATAATATCACAATATCAGTTAATTATCAAGCTGATATTACAAAGTAATTCCATATAAAATAGTTGGAAAGCTTCCACACATATTTTACCAGAATCTTTGCAGAGTTATTTAAATATGAAAATCTATAATGTGTATATAGCAGTGAAGCAGACATATTTTTGGATTCTATTTGTAGTGTCTGTGGACTTGACAAAGTCTCCTACCTTTATACAGTCAAAGGTTCAGAAAAGATGAATTCATTCCTCCCTATGTGGAAACCATTCCTATTCCTTTAATATTTGTGAGTAGTTGAATTGACACATACAATAGAAAAATAACCCTTGCACCTGCATCAACAGAGTAGGAAAAATAAATGTGTGTGGATTCTACCACTAAAACTAGCTGGAAACCAGACAAACAAGAAGCTTCTTTTGTTTCTGGAATTGCTGAGTGCTATTCAGAGAGCTGTCCTGCCTCATAGACATGCCCAAAACAACTCAGCATTAATAAATTTCAAACAAAAATATGGTGAACCAAAGCTAAGCTTCAACAGCTTGATTCAGCAAAAGGTCTTTCTTGACCAAGAATTAGAAAAATTGTGCCAAAACTACTTTTTGGTAAGAAGATATATGGTAGAAGGTAAATTCTAAGTAAATAAGAAGACAAGTTAAAAAAACCTAGTTTCAATGGTGTTATGGTGCCTTTACACCATTTCAAAATACGTTTTACCATCTTTCTTTTGTTGCATCTCTTCATAGCTTTTTGCTAATATTAAATGAATGATATATTTCCATCCACACATTATAAGTTTGTTCCTCCTCAAATATTCTCTGTTGTTGAAAATAAATCTTATCTTACTGGGTTTTCCCTCACGTTCATGAGTTTAATTATATCTATCAAACAATGATAATTTTTTTCTGAAAAAAAAAAGAATGTATGTTTAAATTGTCATTTTCTTGTTATTGCAACAAGACAGAAAGTGATGAATCAATATCAAAAGTAATTAGCCATAAGTATTTTCTTTGAGGTAATATGGTGTGGTAAGCACAGGAATTTATTCTTTCTATATTTAAAACCTTGATTGTTTTTGCTGCTAAAAATTATTTTTATCACGATTTTGATCACCACATCATAAATCTAGTATACTACTCGTATATCTCCTGTTTGCTGTTTTGGTCATGATTTATTGCTTTTTCCATTACTAATATGCAACTGTCTATGATCAGCTCCAAAAAGAAAAACAAACCCAAAGTGCATCTATGAACATTAAACCAACAGTGAGCGTGAAGGTGGTATCGTGGTGGTGCAGCTAAGCAAGAAAGGATTGCCCCTGAAGGAACACAAACTCCCTCAAATCCCCTCTGCCCCAGAACAAGCTGAGAAATAGAAGCACCTCTCAGTGATGGAGATACAGTTGCCAAAGGACAGCACTTTCTCATTTTGAGATGTCCACAATTGTTACACTCACTGTTAAACACACTTCAGTGTAGAAGCCTCTGCTGGGCAAGTGTAGAGAGGTCTTAATTAAGGAGTTTCATTTTTGCCACAAAAGGGGATAGATTGTAATGGCATCTCTTGTCCTATGCTTGATGAGGGGTGAGATATTGTTTAAACCACTACCGACACCACTGCAAGAGAATGTAAGTAATTAGCATAGCTTAACACCCAGTACAGCACCAGTTACTGTTGTTAGTATCAATACTGTGTCAATTTAAAAAGAAAAATCAAAAGAAGGTAACTTTAAGTGGTTTAGCTTTTCTTTTTGAAAGACATTAACCACACATTTTTTTACTGGTCCACCATACTATTGGCTAGCTCATTCTTTCAGAATTTTTTTTTAAGATTGGAGTAGCCTATATATCAAACCCCATTACACCAAAAAGCCACAGCAGCAATATAGAAAACAACTACCCGTTTTCTCATGTGGGGATTTTCTAATCCATTTCAGTATTTAATTTGCCAGTGGTGTATGCACATTACCTGCAAGTTGATAAAGATCATCTGCAATCTCATGCCTGTTACATACAGACCAGTGATTCAGGAGATCATATCACCCTTAAGGAAGGAGGAGGAAGAGCCCTGGATGTGAAAATGGACTTGAAATTTTTGACCAAATGCTGGTGGGACTGGTATTGTTCCTTCACTTCTGAGGGATAAATGCCAATCTACAGAACTGAAAATCTCATTTTCTAAGATTGGTTTATAAACCAGAACTAATTGCTATGACGGAAGAGGAAATGAGGAAAGGGAAGACATTACTTTCAGCTTACCCTCTTGTGAACAGAGAAGGGATGCTGGATCTGCATGGAAACCACTTGGGCTAATGTTCCTGGACCAGAGCATAAATGTGTTGGTTATATTTGTGGCATAATTGGCATGACTGGCGTTATCACTGGCATTAGCAACATGAAATTGGCTGCTTCATGACTAAGTTGATAGGAACAGGATTTCACATAGACTAATAATTGTGTGTGTAAAGGTCTTTTATAGAGTTTGGATATAAAGAAATTCTGCATCTTAAAAAAAATCATACAAATAATATAAATAATGCTAGGAGTTCTCATTCTGAGACAAGAGTTATTTGGCTCAAGTCTATTAAACTAGTACTTTAATTAGTCTTCAAGGCAGCTGGTGTAAAGAACTTTAGTAGGTTCTGAACTTTAGTTGCCTTACTTTTAGGTTAGCTAAACTGGGTGACATCCAATGTAAATGTTATTTGTCTTTTTGAGATACACCTTCAGAGCTTGTTTAGTCATCTTTGCACAGAAAAGACACAGATCATGCAAAACATGCACTCATTTTCTTCCTATCAACAGTATTGAGTCAAAGATCACAAGGGAGAAGACAGGCCTTTTAAAGTCTTCTTTCAAGGCTTGCATTATCTATGTACACCAACAAATGTTTACTACTTTTTTTTTTACATCATCAAAAATATGCTTATCCAGTATTTAATGTTGAAGGTCTTTCATGTTAAGTAGTATATTCCTACTGGCATAAAGCTGGTAATCAATACATTGTTATGTCACTAAATAGTAGCACCTGTTAAAGATATAAACCCACTGGATCAATAAAAAGCACAGTAAATCCAGCCAGATATTCACCTTTATGGCCCATGCTACTGTTATCAACAACCAAACTATTAAAATAACAAATTAGGTATGAAAAAAAGAAAACAAAAATAAAAACTCTTTGGTAAATAAAAAAGTCTTTAAGAGATGAAAGGAAGTTATCAGGTCCAGATAAAGAAGTGTCTTTCATTATGTTAATATAATCACAGAATATGATGCCCATGTTTGCATAGCATAGAGGTGCAAAACCTGCACAGAATATGTGTGCAGATTTCATCAGCGAGCACCTAAAGTTATTGTAGGCACGAGTGCAGCCCCACTCTTTAATCTGGAAGTATTTAAGTTAGTTAAACCTATAATTCAGTTTCTTTTCCACATTCAAATTTCTGTGTGGGGAGGCTGGCAGATAAATCTTGCTCTCCATGCTCGTGGTTTCTGGATTGCAGTCCATGTTTGAAAACTCCCCCCACAGCTGCACACAGGCGCATGCAGACCGTCCGGTGGGAGTTGGTGGAGGAAAGTGCAGGGTGCCTAATTCCTGCCTTGGCTCTGCAGCAGCACAGGAGTCAGCATGAGAGAAATGTACACCCAGGTGGGTGTGAGTTCACCTGCCTTGGCCTCAAGGTTCAGCAGGAGTTCTGCCTCTCCTGGCAGCCTGGAGAGCCTCCAGAGCACCCTGAGACCCAGCTGCCCAATGCTGCCTCACCCAGGTTGTCCTGCACAGGGCCAGGCTGCAGATGCCTCCAAGCTACGTGGCAGGGGATGTGACAGAAGCTTGCTGAACTGTGGAAATGCTGCAAGAAGATCAGAAACAAATGTGCCTTTTTTTCCTAGGACAGCACAGCCTGCGAGCCTGGTGGGAGGCAGCGCGGGAAGAGCAGAGCCAGCGTACGGCTTCCCAGGCTGGATGGGCAGCTGGCATCCCTGAAGCCAGCACAAATAAATGTATCTCCTGTTAGTGGTGATGTGAAGGGCTTTTCACAATGAAAGCAACCTAATGAAAAATAATCAACACCAAGTGTATGCAAAGAATACATAACATTTCAACCAGTGTCTGTGTATGTGTAGTCAGCGCTAAACATTGCCAGCTGCAGGTAGATAAGGAAATTCACCTAAACAGGACTTTACGCTGCATATTCCTTATGATAGCTTTAGAGAAACCCAAACACAAGTGCGGAATTTTTTCTTAAGTAAAATCTGGCACCTTTTACAAAGTGAACAAACGCACATACAGATCTGTACGTGTATCTCATATGATTAGAGATCGTATGTCTGCCTTTCCCAACCACTGCCAGAATGAGGACTTTAGCATGCAACCAAAGGGTATTTTCCTTCCCAACCACATACTGCTTGGCTAAAAAACTGATAGGTAACACTGACCTTTAGCTTGTCATAGCGGTCACTTAAAGCTGCCACCTGATGGTCACGGTGTCGCCCGACCAGTTTACACAAGGCACAAATTAACTGGTCATCAGTCACACAGTACATGTTAACTTTCTCGTCCTCATGCTCCAAGCACATTAATCCCCTGATGTGAGAGTCCGGGATAGGCTCGATGAGACGGTGGCCGGTGAACGGCTTCTTATTGGGGTGAGTGGCTTTCAGGCACTCCTCGCAGTAGGACACCTCGCAGGTAACGCAGGTTTTCACCGCCTCCTGGGCAGGGTCCTGGTCGCAGAACTGGCAGAGCACCTTCTCGCAGGACGACATGCTGTTGTTATCGAATGCCCGCTCCCGGCGGGTCTCGCTGGGGGAATTGGGCCCGCTGACCGAGGCTTTCTGAAACCTGTCGATGATGTTCTGCAGGGTGACGTTGCGCTTGAGCCCGTCTAGACCACGCTGGCTGAGGGTGATGACATAGCGGCAGGTCGGGCACTGGAAGGCGGTGATAGACTCCACCGGCTCGTTGGTGGCGCAGTGGGAGACCAGGATGCGGTGCGCGCAGTTGAAGCAGAGGCTGTGAGCGCAAGGCAGCAGCAGCGGGTCTTCAAACAGCTCCAGACAGATAGGGCAGGTCAGTTCTGACTCCAGTGTTTCCATCTTCAGGCAAAGCTTTCCTGTGGCGTCAGCGAAATCCAGGGAAGCTGATCAGCTATCTGGAAACACATGTAAAATTCGATTAGGCAAGAGAAAACATGAGGGGTCAGCCACGGGGGGTTGTCAACTTTCGCCACTCTTCCCTGGTCTATCAACCCACCATGCTGGGCGAGAAAGCAATCAAAAGTTTTGAACCTGCACATATACACATCAAGGTATTTAAACTGTTTTATTTCTCCCCTCTCTGTTCAGTTAAGAATGAAAAAACCCAAATGTTCTTCATTTTTTTTCTCTTTCCCTTTCTTTCATGAGATCAAGGAAAACAGCAGATGTTTTTGTGCATTATTAAAACCCAAAATGATGAACTTCAAACAGCCTATTACAGCAAAATTAGATTTCTTTTGCAGATGCTGCTTTTGGCTTCACTCATCTATTAGTAAAACTTAAAAAAAAAATCCTTCAACTTTGTATGGCATTGTGCAAGGATTAGTCCAGAGTATTATAACTGATAAATTTAAAATCTATTAGCATTAAAAGAGTTATTTTATCAGATTGAAAATTTCAGTGGCTACTATAGTATTAGCACAGCATTTAGAATGCATGTCTGTGTTTATTTGTGCAAATATAGCTATATATGGATATAAACACAAGGAATAATATTTCTAGCACGTGATATCCTATATATATGTATGATATATATCATATACTGATATACTCTTATGTATTTCAAGAATACATGCAGCTGTATTTATGTGCATCTATATTTTTGTGCATACATACATTTATACATATGTGAAAAAAGTATATCACATACGTGTTTGTAGTAAGATTAATATAGCCACGGGTGTACACAACGTTGTAACTGAAATGCCTAAATGAAGATGAATTAGGTAGATGTCAAACAGTAGTTTAGCTGAAATTAGTGATGATCCCAACCTCTAATACAAGAAAAGCATCTGGACAATAAGACAGTGGATTGTGCGATTTGCCTAGGAGGAGTTTGTGTAAGAATCCACTTTTGTATGAGCACTCTCTAACGCTAAAACATACAAACTATGGCTTGCTTTAATGACCTTATTAAACCCCTGAAGTGGGTTTGGACTAGAATCAACGATTTTTGAATGGAGGGCATGGGATTTTCCTGGAGAAGGCAGCAGTACACCCCCATCAGAGATCAACTGAAACTTCATTTTGCTTCTTTTCCTGTGTTCAGTGTTACAGAGAATGGTTTTGAAAGAGTCGCCCTACGCGACTCTCCCTGCCTAAGCTCCCGTCAAGGGCCCGTCACTGCCGCAAGCAGACAGGTCAGTGAAGCAGAAGCAAAAGCTATGCTTCACACTCACAGAGCTGTACCTCTTCACAGTACAATCTATTTAAGCTTTGTTGCTCATAACTGAGGATGGCTTCAGATGGCACAGCTGCATCATCTTTACACTGTAAAGTCATTGTTCAGTTGTGTGAACTCTTGACTCCTCCCCTGGCCAGGGAAAAAGACAGAAGGACAAGAATCCCTCACAAACAAACCTTGATTCATTAAGGGTGAGAAAAGCTCAGGGCTCATTAGCAGCCTTGGGAACCAAGCATGTTTGAATCTTCTGTGCTTCATGACAATTAGCGTGGGGAGCGTGGTGGCAGTGACGGGAATGCTACCTATAACCACTACACAAACCAAAGCAGAAAGGAAAGTTCGGCAAACAGAGGCAAGATTCAGACTTCACCATTGGTATTTAGTCCTCCTTGCTGTGTGGGAAGAGCAGCAAGGCGTCTGTTCCAGATGTATGCCTAGAAATGAGGATATTTAGCCTCTTTCCACTAATGTGTCCTTTTATTCTGCCAAGAAACCTGAGCATTTAAAAATGCACTGACTCCATCACAAAATTTGCTTTCCTGTATCTTCCACGATGCTGATCTTTTTTGAAATAAAGTTCAGTTTGCCAAAGACTAATTCATTTATAGCTATCCATCAGCTGCCATAATTGCACGGTGCATCTGGTCAAAATTAAACGTCTGGAAATTTAATATAAGCAGGAAGACAACTCCCCTCTCAGCCATATCCATACAGCACAGAAGAGATTAAAGCCTTTTCTGCAAATAAAGACCAGTTTGTCTTTCCTCCTCTTCACTCTCTGTCTCACAGAAGTCCCAGAAGATCAAAATCTCGTTCACATTGTTTGAATCCCTTCCACACCACAACTGTCTAGCTCATCATCCCCTTATCCTCCAGGCTGAATGCTGTACTGGAAAAGGGAGAAGGGGATTTGGGTTTGGCAGGAGACAATGTTAAAAAAGACAAACTAATCGTTGCTCATCTATTGGCAGCCCTGGGAAAACCTGCCAGCCTTTAAGGTTTGTTTCTTAGGACCATGTTCAGAATACAGGGCTTTCTTCAGGGCTTTCTTTCTGTGCAAAATTCCTTCTGCTCCTCCATGTGCCAAACAGTTTTATTCATTCTGTTTCCCTCAAAGTAGTTTTTTAAGCAAAGGCTTTTTTATGATACTCATATAAAAGAGAGGTATATATAAACAGCTAGAAGAAGCACAAAAACATTTGCATCACTGCCTCATAGAAAGATGTTTGGATCACCATCGGGGCTCTACACAAATACCACCATCTCAACTGATGACTAACACTAATCTATCTGACCTGAATGAGCAGCAGCTGAGCCTTAACTAATGCTATTCAGTATGAGCAAGGGTGCCAAAATCTGATCTCAGACTGTAAATGTCTTGGAATAAGAACCTATCTTCCAAGGTAAACAAAGCTGAGAACACTGATAGAAACGAAAAAAATTACATTTTCCTGTTTTCTTTTGCATTGCAAATAAGTCAAAACGCACCACATCTAGGACTGAATAATGAATCCTTTGAGAGCCCCTCACCAAAGATGGGCTGCATTTTCTGGACAATCAGGTCATTACTCCAATCCACTGCAATTCTGCTTTCACATTTGAGTAGGTGCCTAAAGTACAGAGCAGTGTGCTAAAGATCCAGCTACAAAATCTCTCAAACTCACTGGCCCTTACCTTAAGGTTTCATACTGGGTTTGAGTTTTTCTTTTTTCCTTGAGAATGGTAGAGAATCCATAGCTACAGAAAACTGGAAGATTAGGCAGAAACACAATAAGCACCGTTTATGTATGCATAGGGTTGTATTCCATATTCAACCTTGCTCAAAACTTCAAAGGCACATAGCCTCCAGACACAAAAAGGAGTGAAGGAATATCAAGTACATGATTTCCTATTTGCAAAACTATGGAATTACTGGCAGAAAATTATATTACTACCAAAACATCATTGAAATTACAAGTATTATTTTTTTATCCACAGGAGGTACTTTTAAGAGCAGATATCGAAATAGAAGTGATTGTCAAAACAAATGTTATTTAAACAACAAAAATATACTTAAGTAACTTTGAATTTGTGACACCTCCCCAGGCACATAATGATTAGTTATGCAGTATGTTGTAAACATGCACTAAATTAAATCCCAACATCAATCTAGTTCATTGCAAGACTTCTATTAACGCTAGTGGAATTAGCATCTCTGTACCTCTCTTACAAACATGACATATATTATAGGTGCCATTAATACCTTCATTTGCCAAGACATAGCCCAGCAGCAACAGTGGGGTCACTTCTGAGATGACAGATTTAGGAAAAGGAAAAAAAGTTACTGCAGAGAAGCAGAGAAGAAGGGAGTGAGAATATGAGAAACAGCTCTGCTGACAACGACAGTGAATAAGGAGAGGGAGGAGGTGCTCCAGGTGCAGATTTCCCTGCAACCTGAAAGGAATAAGACAAATGTGTCTTTACAAACAGATGGTGTGAACATGTTATACAAAGAATTTTTGTGTTTGTGCATGCAGGTTAAAGGGGACATATAATAGGTGAATTGGAAGTCTGTACCTTCCAAGTGCCTTAGCCAGTGGGGAAAGGGAGAGGGTGGTGTGGCCAGGAAAATTGAGATGAAAAGGTAGCTTCATCCTCCAACAATCTGTGAGACCCCATGGAGAAATTCCCCATGGCCTCTCCCTTTGTTCATAAATAAAGTTACAGGACTCCTCTGTCTCCTTTCTGGATGTACACCTCTGGCAACGTGCATTTTTCCACAGAAAGCCATGGTAAAGACCATGGTGAGGCAGCCTGCAGAGGTTCATGGTGGAGCAGAGATGCACCTGCAGGCCTTAGGAGACTGCACAGCACAGCAGGTGAATGCCCAAAGCAGATTGTGACCCCATGGGAAACCCATGCTGGAGCAGATTTCTGGCAGGACTTGTGACCCGTGAGGGATGCATGTTGGAACAGCCTAGTCCTGAAGGACTGCACTGTGTCAAAGAGACCCACATGGCAGAGTTTGGGAAGAACTGCACTCAGTGGGGAGGACTCATGCAAAAGTTCTTATAGAAATTACTGTCTCCAATGGGATAGACCCCACATCAGAGTGGGGGAAGAGTGTGAGGAGTTCTCCATTCAAGGAGGAAGGAGTGGCAGAAAGAACATGTACTGACTGCAAACCCCATTCCCCATCTCCCACTGCTGCTAGGGAGAACAAGGCAGAAAAATCAGAAGTGAAACCAAGCCTGGAAAGAAGGGGTGGAAGAGAAGGTATTTTATTTCTCATTACCTGATTCTGATTTGATTGGTAAAAAGTTAAATTGATTTTCCCAAGTCGACTGTGTTTTGTCTGTGACAGCAACTGGTGAGTGATCTCTTCATGCCCTTACCTTGACCCATCAGCCTTTCATTATATTTGTTCTCCCTTGTTCAGCTGAGGAGGGGAGTAACAGAGCAGCTTTGGTCAGCACCTGGCACCCAGCCACGGTCACCTTACCACAAGTATAAAACTACACTTATAAATGAATGTGTCAAAAATTCTAGTGTATTGAGATCACTTTTGGTCAGTAAAACACTACAGAATTCTCCCCACATTTATTCTCTGAATAAATCCTAGCTATTGCAATTAAGTTAGCAGGCAATGTTTTAGCATGCCTCAGTGTCTCTTCTCTTCTTATATTCCAGCTGGTCCTACAACATTCAAGACAAGTGAGAACAGAATCTACCAGGAGTGGAAAAGCAGTGGAAAACAATGTCCTAGAAAATTTCATTTTCCACTCTTATAAAGGTGGAGCTCATGGCATGAATTAAAGCTGTTTCATTTCAATTATAGTGAAGTCAGTCCTATTGTAGGAGGAAGAAGCTGTAGGCCATTCTAGAAATTTTAAGCATCTTACTAACAAATACCACTGGGCAAAAGAATTGGACTTGTGACGTTCAAAAATTCCTTGAAAATCCTCTCTGCTAAAATCACAGTTTGCAGTGGTTTGGTGAATTATAGCCAAAATATGCCTAAGAAGGCTTGAATAGCATTTTGCCTAGTCATGTTTTCTAGCAATTTGTTGTGTTAAGACTACTATGGAAAGGCTGCTACAGTAAGGCCATTTCAATCCTGGTCCTTCAAACTCATACACAGAATGGTCACAGGACCACTGGCTAATTTAAAGATTGAACAGCCTGAAGATTAAGTACTTTTGTTGAAAACAGTTGAAAACTTTTTGTATAGAGAATGAAATGTATTAAACTGCCATTATACAAATAAGAAAATAAATGGAATACAAAATATAAGTAATGAGAGTGGGAAAATGAGTTGTTCATGCACAGGTGTGTCCTCACATGTATGTATCCTAGGTTTATAGTACAAGGGGAATTGCAGTCAGCACCCACACTATTCCTGAGTAATCTACAGAAAGCTTAAGCAGGTTATTACCATAATAGAGAGCTGTAGGTTTTGAAGTTGCAAGGTTTTTCTGTTAAGTGCACAGTAAAAGTAACATTTTTAATTTTTGTTCTTGTGACAAACCTCCTACAGACTAGTAAAAAAATCCTCAACTTTCAATTTCTTCAGTTAACAGTGGAGGGCAAAAAAAGAAGTGCTATTCTTTTTCCCATTTTCTATAATTTTCTAGAATATACACAAAATTTTCTGGGGAACAACTTTTCTTTCCAACAAATGAATAAGATTGTTCAACAGCCCATTCAATCAACATTTCAAATGTGATCAAACCAATGAATTCCTGCATAGCCCAGCTGATCCCTTGTCCATTACTGATTTTACCTTCTGTAGCACAGATATTGAAGGTTGTGAGTACTCATGATGTTAGCAATTGCCAACGGCACAGCTAGTGAGGTATTAATGTAAATAATATAATTTGTGTGAGTAGTGAAAAAAGAACTAATAATCCAACATTGATTTTTTTTTTTTAGAAATGTTTAGTGGAAACTTCTATAGCAGTAAAGAAACAAGCTGCATACACCCTGAAGCGAGCAAATATTTGTTTTCCCACTGGCTTTTATCAAAGCAGTGAGAATTAATGAATATTCAAAAGATAGTGTCTGTTCAACAGCTCCTGATATGCAAGAACAAATGATCAGCATGAAAGAAAATTACTAGTTCATCCTATTCATACATTTTCATTGACAGAAGACTGATTCTGCCTTGTTTAGAAGTTACATGCAGCCTTTCCATGATGTTGAGACAGTTGTTTGCAACATCCAAATGATATCAATACAGCAAAAGCATGCCTGCTATGCTGTTTGCAGTGTTATAAAGTCTTAACAACATCCCTTTCTGGTTGGAACATATGCTAGTAGGAGAATATATTTTCAAAAAGATAAATCCTGTTATGTTATTCAGTGAGACAAGAGCACCTAACAGAATTAAGGGTTTTGGCACAACATCACATTCCTTCTCAAGGGAGATAAAACAATAACTAAGGCTCAAAAACCAACAGACTAGAAAATAAAAATCTTGTCCTGTAAATTCCAAAGCAATCAATAAATTGCTGATTTAATATTATATATAATAATAATATATTAGGTACAATATTACACATGCACTACTATACACTTGGAATGCTTTTTGGTCTTTATTATTTATGTTTTTGCAACTTCTATAGCTTTACATTCTTTAGATACAAGATTTAATATTTCCTCAAAATTCCTCAGGGGAAGGAAAGCAATGAATTTTTTAATCTTTGGCACATGTGACCTCCAATTAAATTTATGGTTGAAGGTCTGTTCCAAAAAGCTCCTCAACTAAATTTGCACTCTTCTTTTGAGAAAGTGGTATTTATTCTGGGGTATATCATAGCTATATAGGAACACATATCAAGTTTACATGATGGTCTGATACTGGCAGCATGGAAAACAGCAGCTGGAGCAATGTCAAAAACTAACCAAAGGGGACAAATTGCTACGTACCACACCATTTTTTTCCTCACTCATTTCAAGCTAAGAGCTTCCTCAATAAAGATGCCACTCCACAACAAAAGGAAGGTAAAATAATTTTACCCACCCAAACCCACCAGTTTTCATAAGGTGTTGGTTGCATCATAGAGTTGGAAATGTCCCACATTTCTCCAGCTTATGTAATGCCTTAGGTGACACAGTATACCCTGATATTTAACATAGACAATACAGCAATAGAAATACTCAGAAATTATGTGTTCCAACACATTCCTTCTAGTCACAAGGGGTCACATACAGATGTGACAGATGCACTTTAGTGCAGCTTAGAAACCCTGGAGCCATTAAGCTACTGTGAGTTTTCAGAGGAGGTCTTAGGGTGGCAGAAAGAAATGATTGCATTCTCTTCCAACCAAATTGTTCTATGAAGTCTTTCCCCACAGCTAAGTAAAGAGAATCATGGGTATCAAAGTTCACAATCATTGTCTTCACCTAGATAATGACATTTTAATTTCTCACGGAAGAAGAGCAGGGTCTGCTTTCTTTTCAGAGAGAACATTTAAAATAACAGCAGTAAATGTCCCAGGAACTGCTACAGGTATGAAGGTGTGACCTCAACCCACCACATAAAGCTCTGAACTAAAGTAGTTGCTCTTAAAGCACATAAAGCTCTTAAACTACCTGCAAGATGTATTTTTGAAGAACAAAAGTGAACAAATGTGATATTTACAATCACATTACAAAATATGCAGTGTTAGCCTTCCACAGTCCTGTTCCCTGGTCTTCATATGCAATCCATAAAAAAGCCTGTAAAAGATTTTTTTAAAGGAATGCAGACATTTTCTCAGAGTTCTACTCTGCTGATTTACAAAGAATATAAAGAGATTTTGGCTATTGCAAAAAAACCCCTACTGTCTAACACCAAAAAGCTCCTTCTAAATTATGCCTGCTGTACTCTCAGTACATTGAGCTCCCTAAGATCAATGATGTATTTAAAAATCAAGATTTTAATCAGGTCCTTAGAAGAGAAAATTAGCTGTAAACCATGATAAGAACAAATTATATCTGTGCTCTGAAGGTTATCTGTTTTAGACCCCTGACTGAAACCTGTCACTGGTG
Organism: Hylia prasina; assembly: GCA_013397195.1. Classification (NCBI taxonomy): domain Eukaryota; kingdom Metazoa; phylum Chordata; class Aves; order Passeriformes; family Sylviidae; genus Hylia; species Hylia prasina. The sequence goes on along the minus strand of VYXD01002180.1, from coordinate 824,265 downwards.
GAGGAAACACTCAGCTCAGGCTTCCTGGGCCTGAGAATAATAAAATGGGAATCAGCAGGAGGACTACTGCATTAGGAAAGAGAATCTTCACACGGGCCCTTGCCGGACCCTGAGTCAAGCTCTGAGAGCAGTGGGGACATTTCCCATATTACTGGTGTCACTAGGGCCACCATGAACATGTTTCTGCCACCACAGCTTGGGGAACCAGGCTCCTGTTCACCATTAGCAAGAATAACTTTTAGGAGCATTCTTCAGCTCTGCAGACCAGAACAGAAATCTGCAAGTAGCTAGTAGCAAATCACTAACTGAAAAAAAATATGAGAATCCAGTCCTCCTCTCTTGCTGCATAGTGGTTCCTAAATGCAAGTGGTGGCTTTCATCTGAACCCTATAATAGTGGGTGTCTATAGGGTCCCTTGGAAATCAGTGGAAAGAAATGACCACCTCTTAAGCCATCTGATTTAAAGTATTTGAGATATCTCTAATATTAAGTGGCCTGTGCTTTCTAGATATGTTTGTTTTATTCCAGCTAGGAAAGAAACTTAAGAATCTAAGAAATTAAGACTACATCAACTAACAAGTAACTCTTTCCAGTGTTCTTTTGCTGTAAGAAGAGAAAATAGAGAATCTAACATCTATTCCTTTTTATTCTTATGTTCTCAACAATCACTTGTTTAGTCAAATTTGCTTCCAATAAATATCTTCAAATATGCTTAATTTCTATTGTTCTCTAGTCAAAAATCCAAGAGGAGACACAGAAAACTGAGTTGAGTTGCAGGAGAAAAATCCCAGAGCAACCTCTTTGCAGCTGACATCACTGAGAGGGATTTTTCTGGTTTAGGAAAGATTTTGCTTCTGAATTACTGTGTCAATACCACCAATAGACCTCTCAAATAAAAGGCTCTCAATATCACTCACAAAATAGCTCAGTAGTTTTTAAGAGAGAATGGAAAGAGAAAACAATAGCCTAATTATATCCCTTTAGGCATTCTTCATCAATGACATAAAGAAGTCTCACAGTTTATCTCAAAGAAATAGAACAAAATTGTACATTTCCTGTCAGCAGGTCAGTGTTACTGTAATAACTACAGCAGCACTTGAGAAAGAGTTACTGGTATGCATCTGCACAGCTTCCAGCTTTTTCTTCCAGAAGTTTTGTAAATACCTACTTTCAAACATCACTAAATGGCATCCTCAGACAACTGTTTATCTTGAAATATTTTACTGGGAAAAATCACACAGTGATTCTGTACCTATGAGCTATACATGCTGCTGATTCTCCTAAATGTATGCTGCATTTTGTGGGCTTTTGTGGATATAGAATTTGCATACAAAATAAACATAGTGACCAAACCATCAGTCTGAGAATGCTGCTGCCAAACACACATCCTTTGAAAAAACATCACCTTTCTGCCATCACACTTGGAGTATGTCACTGCTTTAGGTTATGTAACTCATCATTTACAAATAAATAAAGGGAATTTGAAAGACTTTGCACAAGGACTGAAGCAGGCTTCAGGGAATTATTGCATTTTAAAAATTTTTCAGATGTAAACATGTATCGTAGCTTTCATCTGTTACTTTGAAAAAAGAATTATAATGTTCCAGATGTTGTTAACACTACACAGATGCTAATGCCCCTTTATCTCTCTAACTGGTTTTACGACAACTAACAAGACAATAAGTTCTTGTTTGAAAACACAAGATGAAAAATGTTTCCTTTTTTCCAGACTTTCTAGTACCAAAAAGATAATTCATCACAGCAACAGAGCAAACCTCAACTCCTCCCTACGACTGCTAAACACATAATAAAATACTTCCTAAATTACTTGCAATGGCAAACGCACACATGTGCATCTCTCCACTCCCAGACAGCCACCCAGCCCATACCCACCGCTGGATCCCGCCCTACATCTTCTGTGGGGAGCATTGCTGCGGAGACGGGACCACGCTGACCCTCAGAAACCACCGGCAGGGACAGGCGGGAGCCCCCAGCTCCGTCCCAGCAATCCTGTGGCAGCGCTGACTGCGTCTGCAACTGCAAGACACTTGTGGCTGAAACACAACAGGAAAATCTCCCCTACAATTGCAGGAAAACCCGCTCCACCTAGCCGCCTCCGCCAGGATCCGTGCTCCCAAAGCCAGCCCTGTGTGCGCCCACAGCGCACCACCTCCTCTCCTCCCAAGGGCCAGCCCTGGCGGGGTGAAGGCAGGAAGAAATGGATCTTCTCGCAGAGCATTCCAGCAAGCCGAGGCCTGCGGTGGGACAGCGCTGCCTCAGGGCCTGGGGGAGCTCAGCCCTGGGGACTGGCTGGGCCCAGCCCTGTAGCAGGAGGCTGGCTGGAACTGGCAAACCTGCCGCACGCACAAAGGAACATTTCCACATTTGCTGCTCTCCAGAATGGCAGATCTCTGCACGACAGACTTGTGGCAAATAATCACTTCTTTTTTACTGTTTTCTCCAAATGTTATTAAAAAATGTAACGGTGCAAAGGCTAGCAGGAGTTTGCCAAAAGTGGGGACAATTTGAGAGAATACAGCACCTGTGTTAAAGACTTCTCTTCCTACAAACACCAGACCCTACTATCTGAGGTTCACTGGGTGAAACACAAGATGATAGCAGTTGCTTCATTTTATTTTTTTTTAAATTTTACCTTATCTTGTATGTAAACAGCAAACTGCAACAGGAAACTGCAAATGCTTTACTGAAGTGCCCGGGAGGAATCTTGACTGAGTCACACCAGACATTTGGTCTCCAACAAAGGTGTTAAAAAATCACACAAAGTGGAAACAGCAGGAAAGGATTGCTTCCTTGTGTTCTCTGTTTTTCATGTTGCAATGCCCTCTTTCATACAATGGTAACACAACGAAGTGAAACAAAACATACCTCAGACATCTGAGCATAAGATTGCAAACCCACACTTGCCTCAGGTTTTTCTTCCATGGAAGAGCCTGTACTTTGTTCTTTTGAAGCAATAAACAACTGTTGTGATTATTTAATTTCCTATTCATTTCATTTCCTTAAAACAATAGACCAGAGACCTCATACAAATGCATGTTCTTCATAAGGTTTTTAATGCTTTTTGCTGGCAATGTCTGTTAACTTCTGTGTGGAATAGCAGCTTCTAACCGGCAAACTGAGCATGCAGAAAGCAAGACAGATGTGCAGAGAGATTATGATTATTAGAACATAATCATACGATATTCCACACTCTTTTCCACGATATTAAATGTCCATGAATAACCTACAGTCAAGTTATAAGCAGCCCAGTAGGAGCCACAGCACAAGTCCTAGACAGAAGAATTTTAGATTCCTTAACACATCCTGTCCTTGATCTTTCATTAAACAGCATCATGTAGTTTCTTTGGACTGTCTGTCCAGCTATGCTGTCTTATACTCATCCAGATGCATCTGTGATCAACCAGCCCAAATGATTCTTGATTCTGTGATCAGATGCTGTCCTGTTGCTCTCTTTGTCAACATTATAGTTAGTCAACCTTTTCATGACCTTTGCTTGCAGACAACAGCTAGTCTGAAGCAGTTTCAATGAACAAACATTTTCTTCTATTTGAACCTTCTTAATGATAGAAGTGAAACCAATCATAAAAGTGACACAATTAAGATTCCAATAATCTCAATTTTGCTGATTCATCTGCCTTAATTCCTGCACGAGTTTTACTTCAGTTTGAGGGTAACACACAGCATGTGTGAAAATAGACAACGCTGAGAGAGATTTCATAATTAGAACTGAGTATCTCTATGTGATGGCAAAGGCTCCAGAATACTTTTCACTGCTTATGCACATGTACGCACATAGACACATGTATGCAAGTGAATAATTATGAGTTCAAACCCATGGCCTCATAAGGTTGTATTTGTGTCACTCATGATGCCAGCGTGTTTGAACCCTACCTTAAGATAATGAAGCCATCAAACAAATATCCTCTGCCACGCTAATCTGCCTTCTTCCACTTTTAAACTCAAGTGTGAACTATAAAATAGATGCCCTCTAGCCTTCCTCCACTTCAATACCTATTGAAATAAACAAAAATCTCGATAGTGGTGTCTTTAGACATGAAGCTGGATTCTCATATAGCAGAAGGACTGAGATACATGATTGAATATAATCAAATTACCACAGTTTAACAAGATATCATCTCTAGTGCTCAGAGCTAACACAGCAGTGCATTTGTGTTCTTATAATACCCACCAAGAGTATTGGTGAATTTCACAAAGGAAACAAAAGATATTTTGGTCACCAATAGCTCCTTTCTGCTGAAACTTACCACCTTCACCACAGAATCAGTAGATGAAGTGCTGAAACACAGCTCGTGTGTTTCTTCAGCATAACACAGCATGGTGTTAACTACAAAAAATGATTGCTGAAGGCATGTATGGTTGCAGTTAGTTACAGCACTGAAAAGAAGTGGGTAGAGTTTGTGCCTGTAATTTCTTAAACTATGTCAAAAGATTCCCTAGATATCAACTGGCAATATCCCCAGCTCAAACAGGATGTGAAGAAATTCAGTCTAAGACTCTGAGCTAATATATCACTAGACAGATAAGTTATTGTATCTAAATTTAATATAGCTTAAGGCTATAATGAAAATCCATCTATTCACCCTCTGTAAAATTATTCTTCCATCATGTGTGGATTCTAAAATTATGTATTTCTGATGCCATAGTCTCCAAACTGTGTCTATTTGTTGTGCAGCTGCTGTTTCTGCCAAATTCAGTCAACTCTTCATGGTAAAAGTTTGATCAACGCAATGCTGTTGTTTAGGGGAGCATTGAGTGTCACCCTTCACATTCTGCACACCTCACAGCTGTGCTGTACAGTTACAGTGTTACTCTGGTTACAATGCTCCTGGCAATCAAGAAACAGGGCACCTTAGGAGCTGAAGCAGATCAACAATAGAATAGAAACAAGCAAGTCTTTTATAGTTCATTTTCTGTGCAATTTTATCTTATTTTGATGGACAGGGAATGTAAATTTTTAGATTGATAGATGCTGCTGCCAGGCACTTATTCCAAACAATCAGTCCACTGTCTTCAGAAAGTGGATTCCATAGTGTAGTATAATGGATCATATTGAGACTGTAATATTAACAAATGGGACAAATATGCTAATGTCTGCAGTTTGTAACTTTTCCACAGGCAAGCACAATCACATAAATACTTGTTCTATACAGCTAATCATAGAATTCTATGATGAAGAAAACCAACAACAGTGGTTTGGTTAAAAATAGCATCTCCCCAGTCTTTCTTCTCTTGCCATATGGTCAGTCAGCACAGAGGGGCTGATCCAAATGACATTAGCATCACATTTTTCTGAACAGGCCCTGAGTAAGAGCAGCCTCATTGCTGTTCTTAGCAGCATGTCTGAGATGTAGGGTTTTCCTGCTCCAGGCAAATATCTTCAGTATCTTTCTCACTAGCCACATCTGCTCACCCCAAGTGAAGGAAGTGGAGAAAATACAGATGCTCTTCCCTTTAAGTCAGCATCCGCACCTTGCAATTCTCTTTGAAAATAAGGACATAAAAGGAAAAAAAAGCAGTCTAGCTTTTAGGAAAAACTAAGAAATATCATGTCACCAGGAATGATTCATGTGATACAATTTGAGCAATTTCTTAGTAGGAAATTGTTTCATATGAATGCTAAGTGCTAATTCTTCCTCAAATAGTTGTTTCATATTAATTGTGCTTTGAGCTATAAACCTCCTCTGGCCTCATTGATGGAACTCTTAAGATATTGAAGGGTTTCTGTATGCAGGTATGCCATTTCCCCCATAGTGCTTCATTTATATTTAAATATCATTTGGGTTTGACCCAATAAAACATACTATAAATGACCCACCATTAAGGCTCTTTGGAGAAAGGCAAAACTATAATTTCAACAGCAGCATGTGATTCTAAAATACTTTATACCTTCTTGAAGGAGAAATGTGTGGTAATTGATTCATATTTCAATAGATTAAAATTGCTCTATCAAATGTCATATTTCCCCAATTTAAACAAAAGACTGTCTTTTTAAACTTCAAAGTAAGCCACAAACAAAAAAATGCCCTTGCCTATAATATACAGCAGCTGCTTGTAAATTTGGGGGTAGGTGAGGCAGAGAAAGGAAAAAAAAAAAGCTACTCCCACTGCTACACAGAATTTGCTTTTAACAATTCCTTGTCATCAATGAAGCCTTTTGCTCTGTGCTGCATTTTGGGTTTTGGACAGAGAAAGATTAATTCCACTGTTCTAAATTGTCAGATTAACAACACAGCACTGAATTCTAATCTGACCCCCTGAACGACATTGAGGGAATGATCAGAGCAGGAGTATGAAAACAACAGTTGAACCTTACTATCAAAATAAGGTTTGAAGAATACCAGTGTGCAAGGCCATGTTTAAAAATGAGGGGGAATAAAACTAACCCAGTCAAAAGCACAGGAACTTGATCCTTTTAATGTTTTCTCCTGCAGCATATCCAGAAGGATTGTTGGCCCTTTCAGTTTCATGACATGGAAAAGGTTTTGTATTGAAAAGATAAGGAAATTGTTTTCTTTCACTTTGTTGTTAACTGCTTTTTAGCAGTATGATGCCAAAACAAACTTGAGCTGACTCTTACTAAATGTGAAGCCTAAAGTTTTTAAACACATCTTCTGAAGTCTAAGTCTCTTCTACAGTATTTGAAAAGGCAATTAATTGTGGAGAGGACATTGGGATGTAAATTCTAGACAGCCTTAAAACTTTGGAAGGTTTAGATACCAGTTTTAATTTTGAGGCACATGGCCACAAGGAATTGTATTAGAGAAGTAATTTTAATTTGTTTTCTTAAGCATTGAAATATAGCCCTTAGTACATGGGAAGATTATGTGGTATTCATGAGTAGTAGTATGAATCTACAGTTTCAGTGATTACACGGGTATTTTACCCTCACACTCAGCTCCCAGTTTTGCTGAAACGTCAGTTCTGTTTCCAACCAAAGCCGTAGTTCAACAGCTTTCTTTGAAGGGAGCACCTTCTTACTGAAAACAGCAGTGGCAGTTGTTCTATAGACACTGAGAGATAGCATCAGATACAAGAATTTCTTGGGAATACTAAATAAAGTTAAGTACAAATACTTAGAGGATTAGAACCAAACAAGTTTATGCTAATAAAATAATCTTTGGTCCTGAGGGTATTGTCTATTGTCTTTCAGTGACATTCATATATTAATAGTACCAGTACATTTTAAAAGAAATTAGGATCATTAGCAAATTAAAATTAATAGCCTTGAAAAATATTAGTAAAAGAAAGCTGTGCCTTTTGATAAAGAACAGTGACTTATGAAAAACAAAGTATCAGAGAACTCAAATCCTTACTTACCAGCACAGGGCCTGTTAAGTGAATTAAATGGCTTTTAGATTTCCAAAAACTTCAGGATAGAGACCCTCGATGTTCAGAGAAACATACATACCCTTTTGTTATTTTTCTAATAGCTTGTCAAGTGAAGAGATATAGCTATTTACAAATACAAATGTGTAAAAGAAAAAGATTCTGGACATTCAGTGTTCTCAATGGACTGCTTAAAACAAAAATTATATACTTAGTCTACAGTTAGTTCAAAGACTAACTCTTGCAACGTCACATAAGATGAATTTAAACACAGACCACCAGAGACTGCTAAAGAAAACATCTCCACAAAGGCAGGCCTTGCCAATTATGTGTGATTTATGGGTTGATTCAGGGTTTTTTGATTCCCCAATGAAACATAAATCACTGTAACCCATTACGTATTATTTTGGTTGCATTACTTACCTGTTCATTTGATTTCTATTCCCTTCAAAACCAAAATAGTTTGAATTCATAAACCAATATGGATTGCAGAAAAGCATTCAAACAAAGTTCAAGTTTTAATTAATGAGCCACAAGGGCCAGGAACACTTGTTAAACATATATCTCTAATTAATCCCATCAATCACTCTCCATCTAAGTACTCATGATCTGCAAGAAATTAAATAAGCACCAGGTCCTGGACAACGCAGCAATCATTATTTTCATATTTATTATTAAAACTCTAATTATCTGGCAACTTTCCTCTTGTGTCATACTCTACTCCTTATTTTCTTGTCAATGTCTTCTTCAAGGTGGTACACCTGCATCTGCACAAAAGTAAACAACTCACTGTCAAATTTCAGATTAAGGACTCATGCAAGTATTTTTTCCCCATCAACCAGAAAGAAGAGTCTGTCACTCAAGCTGTAGGCTCCCCAGAGCTCCTGCAGTTCTCAATTGCACTATCACTATAGTCCATGTCAGTGAGTTTTCCCCAAAAGTAATGTTGACAAATAGAAGAAGAAAGGAAACTCTATTGTATTTCTTTCCATCCTTCAAAAGAATCTCCTGCTACTGCAACCTATCATAAAATACAATGCAAATTGCAACTAAAAGCATGATAAGATACAGTGCTTTTGTACTCAAGAAAGAGGAAACAAAAAAGCTTAAATAAAAACAAAGTCCAGCAGGTAAACCAAAGAACAAAGGCCCCCATGGTGACTCAAGAAATAAACCCAAACCAGATGGCTATTAAGCAGTAGCAATATCTTTAGTGAGGAAGTTTTATGAACCTTCCAGGTCTTGAGCATGAAATTTTTCAGCCTAAAAGGAATAACAAAGTCCTCTAACTAGTAGGGGTGTTAGACTTCAAGTTTCTGTTAATGAACGGTTCATCACAAAGGCAATATGTTTCAAAAGCTGAACTTCATACAGGACTGGTATTAACATATCACAGAATACCAGTTGAGAATAATACATATTGCAGCCATTAATTTTAACCTCCTTGAATCTGAGACTTTTAATACAGATATATAATTTCAGAGGGACCAGTCACTCAATTAACAAAATGTTCTCTTCACAGTTGCCATGGAAAAGCTATGTCCCATAGAAGATGGGTGAGGTAAAAGGAAACTGAGGAACAAACCTATTACTGACTGATCCTCTCCCAGGAATACCCACTCTGATACAGTGGAACAGCCATCCATGCACCTGTCTTCCATTAGTTTCTCCTTTGAAAGCCTTTTTATACTTTAGCCCTTTATAACATGCCATTGCAGCAAAGGTCAATTTTAAGTTTTGGACTTGCTGAGCAATAATTTCACAACCCCCCCTGCCCCGCCAAACAAAAACCACCAAAAACCCCTCCCGCCTAAAAAAGCCCTTTGCTATTAGTGCTTTACATAGTGAAGATTCAAAGAATTGGGATCTTTATTCTATGCTTTTAACATTTAATGCAAATTCAATTTTCCATTCCTGGTAACATTTATTTGCTACAGCTATCATCAATTTATCCTACCTAGCTCTCTTTAGAGCAAATAGACAAAGCACAAGCCCCTTGAAAACAAAGTTACTAGGCTGTTTCCAGTTGCCAGTAGAGACGGTGGCTATGCTCTGCAATTTTCCTCTCCACTTGTCAGTCCTGTATATTATTACCAGCTCAGGAATGCAATAACTTCTTTTCTTCTCTTTCCCTTTCCTACCTTCTTTATCTAATTAATGCCAACCAGAATAAACGTGTCTTTGTGAACTATTCAGATGTGGTAGTGGCTGCTCTGGGCAGCAGCTCCAGGTGGCAGTTTGTGCCCCTCCACGTTTCACAAAGCAACCAACCAGGTTCAGCAACTTGCAACATATGAGCTTGACTTGAGGGGAGAAAAGACAGACAAGACAGGCAAATCAACCCACCCTTGGATTACTTTGCACTACTGTCTGTGATTCTGTTATAAATTCAAGAACATGATGATTTTTGTTTAACAAAAACAAAAAGAGAATAATTCATTTTTTTCTATAAGCAAAAGGAATCTGCTCCAAAGCTTGAATAATGGACACAGTGCACTTATTAAACAGCAGCCAGCCTACAGAGACTTCTTTTCTGGGAAACCAGTCTGGTTGGCAGCTAACTCTCCCTGACACAAGACTTACTGTATTAGTCTTAAAACCACATACTCCTATAGGTGGATGTAAGGACATAAATGTCACATTTTCTAACTACCTTTGTTTCCTGCTTGATCAACCTAATAGTATCTTCTGCCTACATTTGTCCTAGATGAAAAAAATTCCCCTAGCAGAACATGAACACTCATCACCTCTCTTCCAGCAACAAGAAATGATGAAAAGATATTGTGTTACTTGAGATGCTGGAAAAAAGAAGTAGCTACAATATGCCAGAAAGAACAATTTGCTGCCACTGGAAGTTAGAGCAGATCCATTATATCCCATGAGACTGATGTGTTAAGGGTTCTTCTCCTGTGGAGTTTTGCAGTTGCTTTCTACCCCTTCCAAATTCTTTGTCAGTACAGAGATCTACACCCAAAATGGTGGCAGAATCATCATCTGCCATGGAGTCACATCTGGAATAGAAATCCATCATTTGATCCATTCACTCCATGATTTGATTTTTTGCAGCTTCTTTTTCCACTTCCAGTTAGGAAAAGACAACTTCAGTCATCTCTAATGCCACAGATAGGATGAGGCAGATGAGCATGGGATGACTACATTGTCAAGAAACCTGTCTGAGAAAGGGCAAATGGGACAAGGGGCTGGCCAAATGGGGCAGGTAGATGGCATGTGCCAAAGAACAGACAGCTAAGTTCCTCTAGACATGACAGTACAAAACCTTATTTTTTGCTATTAAAAATCTAGACAAAATTTTAGCCACCTGTTTAAGGTTCTGTCTAGAAAATTGAGTGAAACAGGCACTACAGACTGGGAGGGGGCAGATCTTCCTCAGGGGATAGGTCTCCAAACTAGGTAGCATGAATGTCTCTTTGTTGGTAACCATCTCTTCCACTAATAACTCAGAGAAAAACAGTACAATCAGGATGTTCTGGGTTCCTGAGCATCAGGCAGGTAAACCAGCCCCCTCTGGAAGAGATGGGAGTGTGTAATGGCAGTGAACATATAGTTTATACAACTTCCTTCAAACCCTGCTCAGGGTTCCTGGATTATCTGCAGGAAAGGATGATGCAGCATTTCTTCAAGACTTTCACAAAGGCCAGACCTACTGAAGCCAAGCAGAAATGGACAAGTTTGTTTCAATGTACATTTCCGCTTTCTGCTAATCTTGCAAATGCACTTTGAAGACTTCCAGTGCAGTGGTGATGGGAAATTCCATCTTGATGACATAAAAATATCCCCACAAGCCAGGGCAAGAAATTAAGTCTCTTTGCACTATCTTTCTTTACCCAATTTTAAACAGCATCTAAAATACCAGTTAAAGCTATTCTCATTTCCAGCTTGTAAGAACTAAGCCTTAAAATCCCTCATAGAAACCACTACTATTTTTTTTGCTTGCCTTTCAACTCAAATCAGCAACATCATATATGTGGAAGACTAACATATGTACACCTTATTTATAGTATTTTTGGAGTGCTTTCCTTTCCTAAACTATGTACACCTCTAGAAAATAAAGATGAGTATAAATCCCTGGCAAGAAGTGCGGCGGAACTCCTGTACAAAAGAGATAAACAAAGCACAGAAAATGACGTGGTAGCAACAAAGCCTGTCAAGCTTCTGACTCATATTGGGGTGTCTATAATTCAAAGAAACAACAGGGTTCCTAAAGCAGGGGGAAGGCCAGAAGTATTATTCTGAGAAAGACTGTGTAAAAAGCAACTGTTGTAGTCCTAGATACACAGGATACAGAATCACAGAATTCATTAGGTTGGAAAAGACCTCTGAGATCATTAAGTCCAACCTATGACCCAACACCAACTTTTCCACTAGACGTGGGCACCAAGTCTTCCCTTAAACAACTCCAGAGAGGGTGACTCCATCCCTCCCTGGGCAACCAATGCCCAACTACCCTTTCTGTGAAAACTTTCTTCCTAATGTCCACCCTAAACCTCCCCTAGCGTGGCTAAAGACTGATGTGACTGAAATGCAGGACCCAGCACCTCGCCTTGTTCCATGGGCATCAGCCTACCAATCCAGCCTGTCCAGATCACTTCGTAGAGCTTTCCACCCTCCTTTTGACTTCATCAACACCCTTGTCCAACTAGGGGTCATCTGCAAACTGACTGTGGGTGGGCTTGACCCCTCATCCAGGTCATTGATATGTATATGAAAACTGTCCCAACTGAGCCCTCAGAAATGTCACTGGTGACTGTCTCCCAGCTGGATGAACTCCATTCACCACCACTCTCTGGGCTGGTTGTCCTGGTCATCCAGACATTTCCTTCACCCAGAGGAGAGTGCACCTCTCCACGCCATGGGCATGCGTTCTCCAGGAGGATACTGTGGGAAACAGCGTTTCAAAGCTTTACTGAAGTCCAGGTAAGCAGCATCCACAGCCTTTCCCTCATCTGCAAGGCAGGTCACCTTGTCATAGAAGGAGATCAGGTTGGTCAAGCGGGACCTGCCTTTTCTAACCCCACACTGGCTGGGACAGATCTCCCAGCTGTCCTGTACGTGATGGCACTCAAGATGATCTGCTCCTCTTGGTGCATCACTGGCACCAAGGTCACACTGGCATTACCCTCTTTGCTCAGGGACCTGAGTGTACCAGGCATCCAACGAGATACTCTCTGTAAAAGATGAGAAACAAAAACATTTTCCTTACATTAGGACAGATGAGATGTGTAAGAAACCCTGACAGATGAAATATTCTAGTAGCCATTTATGGATTCAAAAGGCAGTAGCACGGCCATCAGTTACTTAAATGTTTAATGTTGAAAGAAGATTTAATGCTATCCTCAGTGACTCTTTTTAGGTAACTAAAGAACAAGTGTTTTTTCTCCACACTGATTTTTAAAAGTAATTTAGGAGTAATTGTACAAACAAACCTACACAATTAACAGGGAAATAATATAGCAATACATGTGAGAATTACCAAAATATATCAGAATTACCAGCAGGGGCAATGGGGAAAAGTATTTTTTTCTTCATATTCACATTCAAGAATATGTTATTCTGTCACCAGTGCTAATCTCCTTTGACATAAAGAACCTGCTTTAAACACGACACTCAGCATCTAAGGAGACAGATTAAAAAGTCCACCAAATGGTTCACCAGAAGCCCTGCTATCACTGCTAAGGCTATTATTTCAGGATAAATCCTGTCTCATTTACCAGCTTCCTTCCCCTTCTCCTCTGTCACCTCCCCCAGGGCTGACTTTTGATTTCACAATTTGTTTTCTCTTTAGAGTAGTGATGGGGGGAGCTCTCTTGTGAGGAGCTCAGAAATTACGATTGTAAGACTGGCTGAGTTTACTGAAGGAAGCTTTGTTCTAGCTTTTTCCTCCCTCCTGGGGCAAGCTGAGTTTTTCCCTCCTTTCCCCTCCTTCTTTTTGAAATTCATCTTGTCAAACATCAGCCATACATTCACAAACCCTCCTCTTCTCCACCCCCTTAACTCCACGCCCACAACCTGGCACATCAACACCCAGAAGCAACTGCCTGAATGGGTCATTTTTAATCACTGTCTTGACTGGCAGCACAGGGATTAAACTATGGTCATTGGAAGAGTAGCATTAAAACACATTAGCCCCCTGAAGTGCTAGACTATTAAACCATTTTCTTCTGCTATGTCTAGCCTGTATCTTGCAAAAACCAATACTGATGGGTGCAATGCATAGTGTTTGACCCACAGATCATTACAGAAATGGAATTAACTGGCATGCCATTTTTAAAAAACTCCAACTGACCCTTCTTTTCAGAATGCAAAAATGCAGAATGAGAAACTTCCTTTTAATAAACAAAGCTTTTGCGGTTGCTTTTATTACTTACGACAATGATTTTGCTTATTCCCAGATCAATGGATAGTAATTATTTATTTTATTGTTGAAGATCCTTATAATCAGTATCAAACCATGGACCCATGACGGACCCTATCATCTCCATTACAACTTAGGAAGGGATCAGATGTAAATAAATGATTGAAGATGTTGATCAAAGCATTTTTTTAATTTGGCATAATTTCTGACTTGATGGCCACACCCAACAACATACCATCTGGCCATATATTGATATCTTTAATAAGCCAGTGCAAATCACTGTTACCATAATGCAATTCCTCCTACTGAAGACTTTTTTTCCAGCAGTATCAATATCTTTCCCATTTGTAATGCAGAACAGCCTATCATCTACAAGAATAAAGGCATCCCATGCAGTAGGTGGGGTTTGTCTTTGCAAAATTTCCATAAATGTTTGTGCTTTTTAAAGGGAATGAACTTGGTGGATTTCATTTTTTTTTTAAGCCAAATTTATATTCCATGCCTCTTCTACTCCAACAGTGCTAGTATGCCTCAAAATGAGTCTTATTCCCAAGATCAGCACTGTGTTAAGTGTCTGATGGTGATTTAATAAAAAAAGGAACTAAACTGAGACTTCTGAGCGTTTTCAATTGTCATCTAAATCAGATTATACCCTAGGCTTTTCAAAGGTGAATAGAACACTGTAGACTAACTATACAGCATCACTTACACTAAATCCCACAGGAGCAGAACATTTTGAACTTCTTAGGAAGCAAAGAAAGTTAATACTTCATTTTTTCTGTGCGTTTATGCTGGGATTTTATCACACATCCAGAGCACAGAATATCTTTAGCAAAGAAACTCTATTCCTTTCAGCACTTATATTATTGTATATTATTTTGAAATATTGAAGGGCTAACACTCAAGAAAACCTCATGTATTTTTCAAATCTATGGCTTTGTATTATATTTGTACTTGAGTGATGAAGTAATAAGAATTAGCATTTCCTGGAAATGAAAGCACAAAAATATGATTCTGACATACACAGTCCTTGTCTTCCTGAGTGCTTTATCATGAAGTCAAATTGGGCTTTGCAACAATCTGAGTGGAAGATGGCCTGGACCATTTGTACACAGTCAAAATGTGTTCAAAGTGGTTTATAATTACAAACCACAAAAACAACTACATGATATTATCAGCCTATCTTTAGATGTTATCTTTCTCACTTGTGAGAAAAATTCATATTCTGTACATGCAAGGAAAAAGCAGCACAACCCCCAAACTTGCTGTGTGAGAGAGCCTTGAAATGAGAACTACAGTGAAAAATTTCAAAATAAGTGACTGACCACAACACCCAGAATGATTTTCACTTACCAAAGTCAATCAAGCAAATTATATTATTCAGGTCTTATGCACAAGAAATAGGAAAAAGTGTCTGACAGTATTATGAACAGAATTATTCATGTCCATGCTACCACCACCAATGGTCTGAATGGTGTAAAACAGATATATGAAACCTGGGCCCTCAATCAGTGAGTGATGCAAATTTTTCAGCTACATTTGTGTGGCACCCATCCCCTAAAAAGTCAGACAAGAAATACTCCATGTTGCATATGTTCACGTTGCAGCAGGAACATGGATATGCTATTTCAGATGCCAAGCAAAACAAAGTTTAAAATAATATAAAGGAAAGAGAGGAGAATATAAACAATTCAAAGTATAATACTTCACCATCCACTTGAGATCCTCTGATAAATATCTTTCTTTACTTTGAGTCAGACCTGTACACAAGGGCTTGAAAAGGTTTCTTCTGTCTAGTTTGAAGATAAATATCACCCTTTTGTAGCAGATGAAGTTAATCCTCAGGATCAGTTTATGGTTTGACACTGATTCCCAGTACATTGAATGGTGCTTGTTCTTAGGACAAAATATATTGAGGACACAATCTTTTAAAGCATTCTCTCATATATATTTTTATTCCACTATTTCATATATTAAAGAATAAGGGTCTGCTTTCTACTTAAATGAAACAAGTATTTGTTTATATCAGAAATTGTAAAAATATGCAGTTAAGATACAGGGGGAAATGATGTCTTTTTATGGTCAGTGTTGTCAAACCTCCCTTGGGTTTCCTATCTGCCTTTCTCAGGTGCTTGGGGAGAGGAAAGGAGTTCTGTGATGGTGCCACATCTGGAACAGACTGACTCTTCCAGGACAACTAGTTACTGAATAGGTTAACAGAATACTGTTAACCATCATCTTGAGTATACAAAAATGAAGCTACTGTCACATAGCCATAAACAGCCATTTGCAAACGCCCATGGGTGCCATGACATTTCCAGTGCTCAGTACGCTACCATCTCCTTGAATCAAAGTTCTCTCCCCATTCATCTCCAGGATATTCAGTAAAAAATCAGAATTGGGCGGATGCAGTTCTACCCCAGTTCTTAGAAGTTTGATTTTCTTACTAGAGTCATACAACAGACTTCAGATTTTCCTGAAGCATAAATCTGTATAAATTCTAAAATAACGAGGTCGTAATGGAACATAAAATGGTTACATTGCTGTAGGTAGCTCTTTCCCGCCAGCCATTCCTTCAAGTCTTTGCCATGCATGGCTCATTACACAGGAAACAGTTCTAGTTTTCTTCTGCCCTACCCCCAGTCTGTATGTATTATTCCTTCATGGATCATAACATCTGCCTTTTTATTCCTGGATTTTAAAACATCAAACTGCTAAACACATTTTAGTATTTCTTGGAATTATGGGCATTTAATCACTACATTCAAGCAGCCAAACAGATCAGATGATATATGATGGCTGGTTGAACAGGGAACACTTGTTCATCTTTTTCTCAGTGTTATGAATGCAGGAAAAGCATAAGGTGTCATTCTGGAGGCTATAAAGAAAGCAGCATTCAAGCATAACTTCAAAAAGAGTTTTAGCCATTGAAACCCAGCAGCTGAGGGCAACAAAAATTTCCCATGGATTTAAAATTCATAGAACTGGCAAATCTTTTGTAGAGAGAAGGGGTAAAGTTCACGCGTTTCATAGCTTCACTAACTCCAAGAAACAACAGTGCCTTTATGTACTCCTGAGCTTTTCTATAGAAGAGATCTTTCCATGGTTAGCTGAGATAAGAAATAATGCAATGCAGACACAATAGTCTCATACTTCTGAGCAGCGTAACATCCTAAACACATTCATATGCTTGGTCAGCAGGTATTCTGCAACTTTGGTTGAGTTACAACGTTTCAACAGTAAAAACCTGTTTCCCACCTTGAAGAAACACTGGCTGCCTTTTGCATTTCAGCTCCCTGTTAAGTATGAAAAGAGACAGCTTTGCTCAGAAGGGGTGCCTGGGAAGACAGAGCAAAATCTGAATAATCAGGGCCCAATAGGGGTCTGACAACAAAGCCCAGAGAGGAAGTTAAAAGGATTAGCACTATAACACTGTTCAGCATTAGTACTCCTCCCTCCCAGTCTGACCCAAACCCATCTTCCTCCTGCTAAGCCCTTCATCATTTTTATGGCGCTGGGAATACCCAAGTTCACTCGTGTATAACTTAACCTCCTCACTCGAGGCACAGCCACAGCGCTGTGCCCTGTGAGCCCCGGAGCGTGGCTCCCTCATTAGCTGTGTCTGCAGTGTTAGCACCATCACTCGGGATGAGCCTGGCTTGGAAAGCAGCATTAGGGAAATGAGCAGTACAAATGCTAATTCAAGGGTACCTGTGCCCTTGCAAAGCATAAGATGTGCTTGCTCTGTATCTTCCCAGTAGTGCTTTAGTTCAGGTCATGGGAACATCTTTAAGCAACCTCCCAATCCTCTCCATTAATCAGGCTTGGAGTCACAGCTCTGACTAATGCTGGAGTGCATGAAGCCTCATCCTCTCAGAAGTAATAGCACAGATGATGAGGTCTAGATGAGTACTTAATAATGACCTTCTGCTGCTAATGAAGTCTTTGGGCCCTGACTATAAGGTGTACAGTATGGGTAAAAAATGTGTGTGATCTGGGTATTGGGTTCTCTGCATCAATCATTTCATTCTCCTGATGTGCTATTAACTGGTCCAGCATGACTTGTTAATGTCAATACAGGCACTGAATATGGCAAAAGCTTCTCACCTTCAGGAAAATCTGGCAAAAAAATTTAAATGTGCGCAAGACTGGAAAGTGGGAAATGTGGAGTTTCAGAAATAGAATATATAGGAAAATGTGAAATAATGGGAATGAGTGGGAAAAGACAGGAGATAATAATGACTGCAGTCCTGATTTATGAAGATTAAAATGTGTGGTATGAAGCAGGCAACATTTCCTTCCACAGATAAGGTTCCCATTAGGATTCTTCCAGAGTGTAATACAGGTTTTAACCATAATTACATTCTGGATGGAAGAAATGCTTCTGAAGTCAGCATTTTTGAAATTAAATTGTCAGTTTGTGCCCTCACTCAGTTCACCATGACTAAATACCACTGAGCACTTCAAATTAGCTGTAGTGTGAATTCTGGTGAAGAATTCATCCCTAGCTGCCAGGAAACTGCAGTACCACTCTGCTAAACTTAACTGGTCACACTCTCTATAAAGGCTGAAATTCATCTCACCTGACTTTAGGTCAGAAAAACAATATAAAGCGAGATTTTGCTGCATGTCTTATACAGCCATCATTGAATGGGCTGTAACAGATGTCAGGGAAAACAAAGCCTCCCCTAAATAATATTTAATTTCTGTTCATCTGATGAAGTAGAGCTGTCCAAAATATAGAAGCCTACAGATAACAATATCCTTGTAATACTGGGATCCTTTCCTACTCAACAGGCATTTCAAGAAATCATTTTATCTTACAGTTTTGTGTGGTTTTAGTGCAAATAAAAATCTTATTCCTGAAATCCCTATATCCACGGACTACAAAAGAGGCTAGTAGCAAATATGCCAAGACATAGATATCCCCATTTTCAGTGACTTTTCTCAGAAGACTCCCATCACAAAAGTACAGTATATCCAAAGAATTTCCAGTTAAATCAGTACACTTCCTGGTATGTAGTCGTGCATGATTTAATCAAGTTGAGAATGTCTTATTAAAAGACGGAATCTCATAATATTGCTTACAACATGACATAAATAAACAAAACCAAAAAAATCATAGAACCATAGAATAAAAGTTTTTTCAACCCAACCCAAAAGTCATATACTCCAACACCTCTGCTATGGGCACCTACATCAATAGATGTCATTGCTCAAAGCTCCCTCCAGCCTGACCTTGAGCACTTCTAATGATGGAACATCCAAAACTTCTCCGGACATCTCTGTCTGAGTATCTCACCACCCTTATCATAAAAGATTTCTTCTTTACAGCCAATCCAAATGCAAACTCTTACAATTTAAAACTGTTGCCCCTTGTCCTATCACCCCACAGTCTTCGCCTGTCTTTTAGGCCTCCTTTAATTATTGAAAGACCATAATGAAGTCTTCTCTGAGCCTTGTTTTTTCCAGGCTGAAGAATCTGAAGTCTCTCAGCCTGTCCTCGCAGCAGAGGTGGTCCACTTCTCTGATCCTTTTTGTGACCCTCCTCTGGACCTGCTTCAACAGGTGCAAGTTTTTGCTGTTTTGAGAACTCCAGAGCTGGATGCAGTGCTCCAGGTGGGGTCTCACCAGAGCAGAGGGGCAAAATCATCTCCCTCGACCTGCTTTTGATGCAGCCCAGGAAGCAGCTGGCCTACTGGGCTGCAAGGACATATTGTTAGTTCATATCCAGCTTCTCATCCACCAGTATGCCAAAGTACTTCTTCAGCCTTGCTCTCAATCCCTTCATCCCTCAGTTTGTATTGGTACTGGGCCCTGACTTGATTAAGTTCACATTGGTCTACTCCTCAAGCCTGTCAAGCTCCCTCTGGAGGGCATCTCTTCCCTCATGTATATTAAATTTCTTGCAGATGTTTAATTATATGCAAATGCCTATGAACAGCTTGTTTTAAACCTATGGAATATCACACTTGGATTTTCTGTTGAAGTTGGTTTTAAAAGGTATGTCTTTTACAGGCAGCACAGTCTTTCACTGTCTCATTTTGTAAATACTGTTCCTTAAAAAAAACAAATTACTTCCATTGTAATCTTTTTAAATAAGGATGAGGGGAGAACAAAGCAAACTAAGAGTACTACTGGATTTAAGGCTAGCATGAGGTTTTCTTACTTTCTTTAAAATACCTACTGAAGATGCCTTTTCTCGATACCCTGTTTCTTCATGCTGTATCGACCTTGCTGAAACAATAACACAGTAACCCTTCACTTACTCTCACTTCTCAGACAACAGAAAATGCTCAATATTATTTTCATTATTCTGTATTGTTCTGCATAGATCAAACCTATATTACAAATTATCTTTTACCACAATCTATTTAAAACCTTCCCACTTTCCTTCCTTTGTTAAGTGAATATCCAACACAGCACCAGGAGGCTTCAGATCTTTATACCAATCTATCCATCATTTGAAGATAGATTGGACAGATGATAAAGATTAGTTATGCAAGGTATTGTTGGGAAAGACATGATTCTGCAGGTTCCTTCATATATATCCCCTCACTTTTTGATAAAAGTAATAAGCCACAGATTTAGACCCAGACATCTAAAATCCAGTTAAGGAATACATGTTCAACTCATGTATTTAAAATTTTCAATCCATTGTTTTTTCACATCACTTTTCAGACTGAAGGTCCTGTGTTTGTTACTAAGTTTTGTTGGGGCAGTTGCTGTGGTTTCTGTGTCTGTGCTGCTCCCTGATGCTTTCCACTTAACTGCAGGAAGTCTTTGCTGAACTTCTGGGCACTCTGGAGGGAAGTATAAACAGGTATTAGAAAACTTGCAGTGTAAATTGATTTAGACTGTGTCCTCCCCCCGAGGTGAATAAAGGACATATAGTGGCTGACATGAAAGTAGAACTGCCTCAGTTGTTAGATTGGGAGAACTGGAGGTCACCACCCAAACAAGCTGAATAATAAACTCCTCAGTTGCAGTGTGGACATATGGAAATGTAAGAGACTACAGACTGACCCAAGTCCATGATTCCTGCCCCAGCACATTTGCATTTAAAAGATAAAGATAAATCTGCAAAATATTAAAACCACAACCTTGTACCAAACCTTTGATATGATGCTTTAAACCACAGCCAAGTTTTGGCATGGTAAAACATCTGTGAATTATTTCATGCACTGAAATAAAATGCTCTGAATATTTGGAAAACATGGCCAATGCATTTTGCATGCCCAGAGTTAAACTGATAATAAATTTGGAGTCTGTACAGAAATTTCCCAGGTCAGATTTGGGGATTTAGATTGTTTTATGGAGCAGCCTTTCTTAGTATGAGCATTGTCCACTTCCTATTATCATTTGCAATTTCACCCAAATAATTTTCTGCTAGGGCAAGAACACTAGCAATTTATCTCCCTCATTCTGAGCTATTCTGGAGGCTCTTATGGCTTTTGATCTTTTATACCATCTCCCCTAAATATTTTCTGAGATGATACTATGACTCATTTCATTACTTGTATAATTAAGACTTGAAGAGTGGATGTTCCTTGTGCCCTTCTTTGCTAATGGAATTTGTTTTTCCCATTCTCCTTACCACTGTCAAACTTCTTCTGCCCACATAACAAAGTAGTGTGGCATGGTGTTTCTTAATTCATATAAACAGACTTATATCAAGGACATTCCTATATTTCCTTTTTTTTTAAACAGGAGTCTTTCAACAACAATAAAGTAGAAAAAAATCCCCCAAATACTACAGTTTACCTGTGTGCCAATTTGCATCCTGTTTCTGAAACAAGAGTTGACAAGTCCAACATGTGTGAGCAATAACTGCTATTCAAAGTTAAGCTCTGGAAATGGTGACTGACATGGAGCCGGGCATTCCATCAGCCAAGGGAATTATCAACTACAGACCAGCCAAAATAAACTCAGAAATTTCCTCTGGGCGTTTATCACTCTGAGTATCATTCTTTCCCACACACTGGGCAAAGATTCTTGACCTTCTGATTTGGAGCAAAATCACCCCTATTAATTAAATAATTTGTCCATTATCACCTGAAGACATATGTAACCTTTTCACCCTACACAAGAAAGAACACGTTAAATAAATAAATGTCTATTGTAAATATGAGCAAATCCCCAAGCTTGTTTCATTTCCTGTAGTGCATATGCCATCCCAATACTGCTCAGTGTAGATCTGCACAGCATAGCACATTAACACATCTTTTCAATCTCCTATGGATGTCTTTGCCCAGAACTTTCAAATGAAGCAGTCCAAAGCTAGGAAAATTAATTATAATTGACCTTTCAGCTATAATGGCTGGACTTATGCCTGGCCTGAAGTGCAGCATTGTACATCTCTCCATATCATGATACCAGTTAGTTTATATACCTTTCATAGTACATTTTACTGAGATGACATCATCAAATGTCTTTATCAAAAAAAAAAATAGCTTTTCCCATGAAACTGCAATCATTAAATTGTGGGGGGAAATTTTGGTATTGTCACTTCTGCAGGGTGAGTCTTAATTCACACAGTGGAAGATCTACAAGCTCATCAGGAGTAATGTTCTTACAATTAGAATGAAGCCCTCTTTTAACAGCATCTTTTGGTAAAAATTATTCTCAGAATTTTTTACATTGATGCTGCCCCAGAAGTCCAGCTAACGAATTTCAGAAATGAAGGTGCCTTAAGTTATTGGTATATTTGATTTTTTTAAAGGATTACGTGCACCTCTAGTCCTCATGGACAAGGTTTCACCATCTGGTAGAGACCATTTATTTGCACACACTAAATAATGACCTGAAGACTGAAAAAGTCAGAAGCCTTACAGTTTGATCAGAAAACTAAGCCTTATATTTTAGCTTCTTTCTACAGACATTAAAATAACCAACACCCCAGAATACTCTTATGAATTTTAAAAAGACACTGCAAAGAAAACTTGCTAGGAAAATAGCTTTCCAGAGGACTTATGAAACAAAACTCCATTGATCATCCCATTACACCTTTACACTGCAATGCAAATTGAAGAACAAGTACCATTGGGAAAGGTTCTTTCCAGAAGAGAAAGGCCATACTGTTTTCAGTGGAGGGTTTAAGTGTTTAACCCCCTTTGTAAGCCTTCAGAGGTCTTCTTTACCCTCTTTATCTGTCTTCTACCTTCCTTCTCTTTGTCTCCATGTTCTTGAAGTTTCTGTACTATTTCTCTCTCTTTCATTTGTGCTTACCAAGGCAAGTTCTGACTTTGTGCCACTGAAAAATCCTATTTTCATCCTCAAGATTTTCAAACAAGATTCATTCTCAATTTCTGGATAAAGACTGCTTCCTTTGCTTTCCTAATGCAGTTTGAAGAAGAGAGATGGTTAATCTCTTCCTTCTCTGCAGAATTCCTCCTGGTCTCTTCTCCCATGCAGTTTTTTTCCCCTCTGTGCCTGCCTCTGTCCCTCTCTTATATACTTTATTTTCTAAGTAACCTAGTCTAGTCTCAGGAATGTATTCTGATATTTTAAAATGTACTGATCTCAAGAAAAGTAGAGCTGCTTCCCTTGATATTATGTAGGAATAACACATCCAGAGCTTCCCCTTTCTTTCCTTTATTTTACCCTTCCTTTACCCCAAGCACCTCAAAAAAGCAAACACACTTAGACATTCCTTGGCATAGCATCAACCAATGGCACAAACACCTGCCAAAAGATGTTCAGAAAGGCTTAAATAGATTAGATATCTTAAGATTTCTCAAGAAAAATTTGCAAATACAGTTCAGTGTTAGAAGGACAGGAAGAGAGGGGAAAAATCAATTTTCTTTGTCCTGATCAAGTTTCCAGCTTCACACTGTTAGGGCAGGAGTTATATCTCCCTGATGAGGTTAAATGCACATTTGAAAAAGGGGAGGAAATTGAGACATCTCCCCTCTCTTTCCCCTGCATTTACCTCACAGTTCTGAGAAGTTTGGTGTTGTTCAGATACCTGGGGAAGGAGCAGGAGGCAAAAAAACTGGGGACAGAGAATTGAGGAGGCAGTAACAGAAAACCTAGAGCAGAGTCAGGGAGGGGGGCAGTAAGGCTCAATAGAAAGAGCTAAAAAGAAATCATTGGACTAAGAAAGTGTACTGGAATTAGTCTGAAAACTCAAGGGAATGTTAGGAAAAAAAAAATCAGCACTGTTGGTTATTAGTCTCTTTTGATGCATACCTACATCATCAGCTCAAGACAAATGGGGAAATAAGGTGCATTTCTCCATAAAAACTGTTTTCTCCAGTAACAGTTTCCAGATTTTCAAGACCAAAATGATACAATCTGTCTTCCTAAAGCTAACTCTTCTACAGTATTTAGAGGTATAAATTCATAGAAACACACAACAGAAAACATCATTGAAATAGACAAATTAGACAAGATCCATGATCTAATATCCCAGGATTTCTGGTCCAGAAAGACAGATGATGCTTGTGAAATAACTAAAGCCCTTTGTGAGCAATCATGCAATAAGATGAATTTAAACAGGGAAAATTTGAAGGTTTGTTTTTGTTTTGTTATGTTGGCCAGGAAGTCCCTCTTGGAGGCTGGAAAGTAACTTTATCAACTAAGCCATAATGTGAGCATAAACAAAGATAAATGTAATGTTCTGTCCTTGGAAAGAAGTAATCCCAAGCAGCAGCACAAGCTGGGGAATGATGGGCTGGAGCATCAGCTCTGCTGAAAGGGACCTGGGGGCAGTGGCAGGCAGTGAGCTGACTGGGAGCCAGAGGGGTGTCCCGACAGGAAAGGTGGCCAGCAGCCTCCTGGGCTGCACCAGTGAGAGTGCAGTCAGTAACCCAAGAAATATGGCTATTTCACTCTACTTACAATGCCACACTTGCAATACTGTGACCACTTGTGGTTCATCAGCTGGAGAATTTGAGAAGGGTCCAGCAGAGGCCACTGGGATTATTAGGGTTTTGTAGCACTTGACATATGAAGAAAGGTCGGAGGAAACAGGTTTACTTTGACTGGAGAACAGAAGGTTCAAAGGAGATCTAATCACACTCCTTGAATATTTACAAAGTTATTAATAGAGGAAACAGAGCTACTCTCTAGACAAGGATGCCTGCTGACAGAACAAGAGGTAATGGGCATGAAGTGCTGCAAGAGAAATTCTGTCTGGATTGAGGGGGAAAATAAAAGAAGATTGGAAGAGGCTGCCCAGGAATGCAGTGGACTCTTACTCTCATGGAAATTCTCAATACTGTTTGAGGAAATTGCTGTAGCAACCTCTGCTGAAGAGAAGGTTGGGCCAGATAATCTCCAGAGCACAGTGAGAACTCTCCATGAATCCCTGGACAGTCTTGCCAGCTATGTGAATCATCCTGTCAACCCACAATCATCATCTTCCTCATGCATGAGGCTTTCACTACTCTGGGGATATGTGATATTTATTTCCAGTCATTGCTAACCCTTCATAAGCAGTTTACACTTTAGTTCTGTTTAAAAGAAGGAGGCACACAGGAGGCAATAGCAGACTTGTCCCCTGACAGTTTCTTTAGCAGTCAAGACATTCAAGGAGAGTTAAATTGTGTGAGGATTTTTTAACCTTCAGTAACGAGGCTTAATTAGGGATCAAGAGCAAATGTTATAGCAAAGAGGCACCTCTGAACACACATTCATATTGGGCTTTTGTTCCAATTAAGCTGGTTAACAAGGGATGTAAGAGCATTTGCATCTGAAGTATGCTCAAAGAATTCAGATAGTTATTACAATTTTTAATTTTACTTGAGCTGAAGATACTGAGTAAGCAGGACCTTTTGAAGATTAGATGTAAGTGTGCAGAAATGGTGAAGAACTTGTACAGGTCTTAGCTCATTAAATATTTTGACACTGCAAGGAACAAGCTCATACTGAAACTCAAGAATAAACTTATTATTTAAGAAAAGAGGAATTAAAATAAAAATTGTAAAAAAAAAAGGGAAAAAAGGTCTGATTTTGCTCTCACACTACCACCTGATCTGTTCAGCATTTGTCACAAAAGATGTATTTGAATAACTACAAAAAAGACTGTTTTGAATGGGGGATCCACATGACCTTCCCAATAACACTGACTTCAGCAGAAGCAAAAATCAGGCTTCAGAGCTGCCCATTTTGGACCAAGAAATGTTAAGAAGCAAAAGGTGCAACCTTGCCATACCTTACCTTTGTTAAACACAGTTAGAGGCATAGCTGTGAGAAGACAGGAAAAGCTAAGGAAGAGACAAAGCTTTCCTTTGCTAGCATTTACCAAAATACTGTAACAGCAAAATTTTTCCATTAGAGTAAAGAACAGTAACATCTAATCCCCTGGTTGCTCCCTCATGTACCACAATCTGGACCATAAGTCCAGACAGCAGCAGAGGAAAAAAACAACACAAATATGAAGGAAAGGGCTTGTGATTTTGATGAAGACTAAAAAAACCCACCCCATTTCCCCGCAAGAGAAATACTGGTGACTTTGTATGAGACCTTACCTCTCAGGGAAATATATGGTGTGGTTCCTTTAAGCCACTCTATTTTACATAAGCAGCTAGGTAAAGTTAAAAAAGCTGGATTTTAGCAACTAAAAACAGCTGTGGGAAAGTGTACATAGCTATATGAGCTAGCACAGTCATTTTATATTCATGAACTTTACTGAGTTGTCAATACAAAGGGGACAAGATACTTTTCAGAATTTGTAGCTATATTTTTGCTGTGACTAAATTTACTCCTTTTTGATGCACAGAGGACATATATGAAAGGGAAGCTGGTTTCAGAAGGTTTTTGTTTTGTATCAGTTTTTCCCAGATCTCTAGAATTAGCCTGAAGGATCCTTTTAGAGAGCAAGTGAATATATAAAATATTAGGACAACACTGCAATGCAAAAAGGATGTTAAATTGCTCATCCAAGGAGATGACATAACAAATACTGACATAATTTCCAAGCAGCAAAGCAAAACTAGGTCAAATCACATTGACCTATCTAACATAATAAGCCCTTTTTTTCAGATTTTTACAATGTAGACTGTGTCTCCAGGCATTAATGTCCCCTGTTATCAATGTATAGCATTGTCACTCTGCTTTAATGTCTTATCACCATGTTGTGTTAATTAGACCAAAACAATACAGTGCACTTTTGAACTGCTTAAATCCCAGTTTGAAACCTCTGTCTAAACTATAATTCTGAGGTTTTCCAGTTAGAAATGAAATCATTAGCCATTTACCTGTTTCAATAGGTGCTGGTGGGATGGGGCAAATTTTGGCCCATATGGTCAAAACTTGGGCTTCCTAAGTTGTTCAAACCAAGGTCTCAGCTGACATCTCATTAATGAGGAAATGCATGCTGGTATTGATGGCATTTGATACAAGGCATAGCCAAAGAACACACAATCTCTCAGGTATCACCTTGACAAACCTGGGCTGTGCTTGGCAATGTGTCCCTGCCCAAGAGCTTTGTCCACATGCACTGCCCTGAAAGGAACAGTGTTTTTCCTTGCTCTGGGCAGCCTTGTCTTCCCCTATTCTTGTTCTTCTGCACATCAGATTTACAACACGTGGATTTTTCAGTGAGATTATTTACAGAGTTGCTTAGGCTTCTGCCTACAGTCTCTTGGGATTCCAGCATGAACAGAAACATAAATAGTAGGGGAGTGATCTGTCTATCTCTGCATCCAGAGCTGAGGTGGAACCAGAGACTGAGCTGATGGCTTGAGACCTCACGGCCCAGGGAGCTGGAGCTGGGTACAAACAGGGAAAAAAGTGCAGGCAGGAGACAGACCTTGGTGGTCCACTAGAGAAGTTGTCAATAGAGTGTACATCTTCCATGTAAAATACATACAGATTTTACATTCAGGGCATAATGTTAGGGAGGGGAAACCAGAACAATCCAATGATAAAATCAAAACCCCTTCCAAAACTTTTGAAGTTTGCTTGGTGAGGAAGGGTTCCTTGAACTGGGATGCTGGCTGTTTTTATGATGGAGTGGCTAGATTTGGCAACTCCAATTCTAAATATAAATGTATCAAAATGTGTAGTGTTTCTCTTTTCTTTTTGTTTTCTTCTTCCTTTTTTTCTTTCATGTCTCCAATTACCTCTCAGGAAGAACAATCCCCAAACTAATATACAAAACAAGCCAAATTAAAAAGAAGAAAAAAGATCCAACCAAACCCAAACAACAACAAAAAAATCCTACTCCAAACAAAAACCCAAACCCCCAAACCAAAACAAAAGCCAAAAGGGATCATGTTTCCATATGGGATAACTACTGAAAAAAAAGAATAGAAATTTTTTGAGAACAATTTTGCCATAAAATTCTGATTTCTCAGTATTTTTGAAAGAAAACATCAGTCTCAGCTAGTGCCTCAAATAAAGGGTAAAAAA
>VYXD01002180.1:768017-796101 GCA_013397195.1 Hylia prasina | reverse complement strand
ACTTACTCATCTAAGTAAGCTCTCACTTCACCTGAGTCTACAAAGTGCATCAGATTGCCAGAACCACAAATGAGTCTGCCCTACTACACTGGTAGTGTGGGGAGAGGATCTGTGTGTGTGTGGGGAAAGGGAGGGGGTCTCTCTAAGCTCCTGCTGCAGTTGTTCAGTAATTAAATACCTGCAGACCCAAAGAAACAAGTCAATGCCATTAGTCCTGGGCACCTGCTCAGTCACCGGAGCCCCACAGGTGCACGGGCAGCACAAGGCAGCCTGGGTGAAGAGTGATGGGAAGATGCTGTTGCCACTAAAGGCATGAGAAATATGTTGGCCTTCCTGCCCCAAAATGTGGAGTGACTATCATAGCGTGTCACCAGCTCCTTTCAGGGGCAGTAAAGTGTTCCTCCATAAATACTTTCCTTAAAGTCTATCACACTACAATAAAAAAATCCTATCAGCCCCATCGGCCTCCTCATTTATTTTTCTTTTATTCCTTTTACAGGAATAAAAGCCTTGACTTTCTTTTATTTGTTTTACTATCTTGAAATTGTTCTTGCACCCAGTTATCTCAACACTTATTCAATCATAAAACTTTTTGGGCCGAACAAACATTGCCTCTTTGCCAGCTTTTTTCTCCTCCCACATCCCCTGGGAAGATATAAATACCAACGATAAAAAACCATGACATGACAGCAAATGGGAAAGAATTTTAAAGAATTAAGAACTCTTTTTACTGTTTAGAAAAGAGATCAAAATCATCTTCCTACCCTTTAGCGCTTTTCCCAGCTTTCAGACAGGCTGGATTCTGCACTGCAAGCCAGGGATCTCAGGGATAGACAGTAATTCCTTACAGCTTGCTAAAGCATTACAAGCTCTAAGCTGCACGACTGTAATAAAGACTTTGAACCAAAACCAGGCTAAAGAATTAAATACCCTGCAAAGTCTGAAATTCAGTTCAAACAAACTCCAGCACACATCCGAAAGGCAATTAATACGGCTGTATGTGAATACTGGTCTGCTCCTTTCTCTCAGCTCAGTCTTCATCCACAAACAAACCAAACTGTTTCTAAAAATGCTGAAGCATTTCCTGAGCTTCAGCAGATTCCCTGCGAGCATTTACCACTGCAAGCTCCTTGTTCCCAGCGTTTCATTTTCCTTGGCCCCAGGATCCAGCAGACCCCTTACCTCTCGTGCTACTCTGTGGAGGGACTCTGAGGTCTGACAACTTTTTGCAGTGCTCAGAAGCTGTTGAAACCCTCTGTGGCACTGCTGCTTCCCTGTCCCGTGCCAGTGGGGAAGCCCTGAGACCAGGCAGCAGTGGGAAGCCGGCAGCCAGAGCAGCAGAGGGCTGGGCAGGCTGGAGGGAGGGAGCTGGAGACAGACCTCATCAAAGGTAGGAGGCCTAGTGGGGATCATGGAGACAGAGATACACATCTAAATAATTCAGGCACTAAAAGCTTTAGGTTGGGTTCTATTCAAAACGTGAAATGAAGCTGAATTTTGATGTATTTCAGGCTTCCATCAATGCAGAACGTGGTGTTACTTTATAACCTGACACTGGAAAACCAACATTATTTTAAAAGTATTCCACATAAAGTTAATGAGGAAAGTGGCCGTGGATATGTATATTTCTAGTTTTAGGTTGAAATTCTATCATGGGAAGATTTTGAGAGCTTCAAGTCTGACCTCTACAGGTAGGTTGCTGAAATAGGAACAGGATCTTGGGATCACAAATTGTACACGGAACTTTTATAAATCAGGCAAAGGTAATGGATCAGATGCACTATTTAACATCACATTATCATCAGCGCCTACTGAAGCCATATTTTAAAAACACAACCATTTGTGTCAATATCTGTGGGAATTTGGCTCCTGCAAATGCTTCTTTTGCAAACTGTATAGACAGTGCAGCACCATGAGAAAAAGCATTTCTGGCATGAATATTTTTACATTCAAAAGTGTAAATGGGTTATGCTCTGCTTTTTATTATCCCTCCCCCTTCCTCACCAATATTCCACATGATCTACTCCTGCAGAACTACAGAAACAAGCATTACTTTGAAACTGATAACATTCATTTGCCTTTTGCAAAACTGATGTTTTTAAATGCCCTGATTGGTGCCACCTTTTTCTAATCAGAACCAACCACTCTAACAAACTACCCTTTGTCAGGGGATCCCATCCCCTCTGTTCCCACCAACCTACAGCACATGTTGCTATAGCTACCCTGCATGTCTATTTACCACACAAGTGATCAAAGGGAGCAGACAACACACATACACACACGCACAAAAAATCCTCACCAGGCTTCCTACCGAGCAATGTCCAGCCACTAATTAACTGATACACTCCCAGTCTGCAGACTCTGTACACTTGTTTTCTTTATTCTGCATAGTACACACACACACAAAAAGTCAGCATTCTTCAAGATGCTCTTTCTTCCCTTACAGGCCAAACAAACAACAAAACATCCCATGAACTCTGTAAGATAATTTCCTAGTGCCAGGCAAATGATTACAGAACTACAGGACAGGAATACAGCTTTTCTACAGAGGAACATATTGAGAATTTTAAAAAGGTATGCAAAAGAAAATAGGAAATAAGAAACACATGCTAAGAACTTAAACAGCTGAAAGGAAAGGGGGCGATTTTGAATTTTGCATATGTTTTGCACTGAAATTGTATATGGCCTTTATTCACTTGGTGATTATATGCACACTAAAAGCCATATGACTGGCAGACATGATAAGTAATTATAATGGTTTTATGCACCTTAGAAACACAGTTTTTCATTTTAAGGTGGTCAGTCAGTCAACAGTTGTTTAGTTGAACCTCTTTTATGTGACAAAGGGCTCAGGACTCAAGACTGCCTCGATCAAAGTCAATGGTACTTCAATAGGAAGAGGCCAAAATAAGGAGCTGCTTTTTTTGTCAATGACACTCCTGTGAGCTGCACTTCAGGGATATGTTGTGGTTGAAGGGGAATGAAAATGAAGTATTAAAATTCATCGAACATTTGATTTTCTGTGAAGTAGGCTTAGGAAACAAAACAGAGCCCACAGTGCCCTCTCCAGTTCTGCAGCAAACTGAAGGAATCCAGCCACATAACTGTGTCCAGCCACACAAAACCTCCACCTTCATGAAGGCTGAACACCTCTCAGGAGTTTCCATCACTTGAAAATTTCCTTATGTTATAAATAATAAACTGAACTCAGTATTTGGCAAAGCAAAGCAAAAAGTTTTACTTGCAAAGGCCTTTTTCTTGTCTGTTAGTTCCTTTTTATGTTTTTGCAACCAGGTAAGATACCTTTAAAATTGCACTTCTGCTTCCTAACACTAGTCTTACAGCACACACCAAAGGGGGTATTTCCGGTGGATGCTTAAAACATTTACTGGTACACTGTGATCAGCATAGTTTCTCAGACAGGATAGAAATGTTCCTATTTTGGTTGCTGGACATTATTTGTGAGGTTACTATATGAGACAGTAAAAAGACACCTCTTGCTGAGGTTTGCAATCATCAGTTAAAAATGACTGCTTCTTTATCCTGTCTCATTTACAATTCTCAGCTCAGTATTTACACCAACCCCTGTGACCAGCTGGAGACTATTGGACTGGCACAGTAGTAAATTAGGTTGAATCTTATCAACAGGCTGCATATTACATTTCTACAGTAATTCCTGCACTTTAATTGGGGAAATTAGTGCATTTGTCTTTCTATGTGCTATTGTTCAGTAGCTGTGGGTTGCCCTTGGGTCAGATCAGTCATCAGCATAGTACATGGTTTCATTTCAGCACCTGCAGTACATTGCCATATGCCTATGCACTTATTGGTTAATTCTGCAACACCAAACTGAGCTATAGGTCCTACCAGGAGCCTCTCAAAGTGGGAGCACTCACTCCCAAAGCCTATGAAGAGGAAGGAGTTAACCCACTCCCTCCCAGCTGGTGTAAGGATGAGGAAAGGAGCATCAAAGAAGAGCAGAGAAAGCAGCAGGACAGGTAAGGAGAGATGATTATAAGGTGGAAGAGAAGGAACAGAAGAGCTCTCTGTTGCTCTGAATAGGAGGGCCATGGAAAGGTCACCTCTGCATATAACTCTTTCCCTTAACAATTTCCAGCTAGAAGCAGGAATGAGGGCTCCAGCTGCACGTGACTTGCCTGCTTCTAAGTGTCTGCTGTAATGGATTTCCTAAACGTTTCATACAGTTACTTCATAGCCCATCACAACCTTCATTTCCCACTAAAACAGGAATTCTGCTGACAGGGGCTGACGCGCACACAGTAGCTCAGCACCACCCTGACATCCTGCTCCCTGAATTTTGTCCCTCGGGCCCTCGCGGTGCCCACAGACTTTCCCTGCCAAACTGAAAATATTTGTGCACAGCAAACCAACCGAGCCCAGAGAAATACTCCCAAACGATTCCCTTGGCACGGGAGAGCGAAGCCGCACTCAGAGGCAGGTGTTCAAACAAACGCTGGCCGCGGGGTTTGCGGCAGGCGCGGCCCCGAGGAGCCGGGGCGGGAGCGCGCAGCCCCCGCCGCGGGACGGGCCGGGCCCGGCAAGAACGAGCCCGTCCGTGCCTGCACCTCTCTTCAGGATGGAATGTCTCCCCCGTCCCTCCTCCTCTTCTGGAGGGTACGTGTGTGCTTTAGCATTCCCCCTCCGCCCCCATTCTCTATTAGACTTATTTACCTTGCTCTTTTAACCCGCCACTTATGAATCTTCATTGTCCCTGAAGCCTGTTCTTTAGGTAGAAATATTTCGGGAGAGTAAAGTGCACGTTTCACAGAGCATTTTACGCTTTATTATTGCCGTCCTGTAACATTTCTGCTTCTTTCGCACTCCTTGTTGGTAACCCTCTGTGCCAAAGTACCCTCTTGTGGTGATAATGATTTCTGATGACTACGTGCATCCAGCTGATCAACTTGAGTATCTAAAATGCCCTTCATTGTGCTTTGCAAGGACAAGAATTTCCCTCTCTTTAGAGAGGTATAACGTGGTGATCTTGCTAGTGCGAGCGAGAAATACGTTTCCTTGTCCCATCACCTATGTTTTCTCTCTCTTCGCCCTCCCCACCTCCTGTAACTTAGAGAAAACTGGCAAGGAAGCTGGGATTTCCCATCATGGTTTCAAAGGCGATTGTAAAACAAATGTTCCATTTGTGCTACAGGTGCAAAATCCTCACACATGCATTTCCTGGACATGAACTATAAAAGCACCCCTGAGAACTGAATGAATGACACCCACACAGAAAGCCTAGAAAACTTCTCATTTCCTTATATTTACCCATTGCCTACTCAGAAAATAACATATTATGAGCAAGTTCTCCCATGAGAAGTGGACTAGGTTTTTAAACTGGGACAGATCTTAAGATTCAGTCTTAAGATACAGCCAGTTGTTCTTCCCACAAGGCTCTTCTAAGTGTTCTTTTTGCTGTAAAACTATGAAAAACAAGAATCAAAAACATTTTGTCACTGTGCCTTTTAACTGTGAGAATGAAAATAAAAGCTCCTTTTGTCTTCTCAGGTGAATAGAAATCTTTTTAAAAAAACTCATTTGAATAATCTTAGAAAAAAATCCCTAGAAAACCCATCTTAAAGTACTTTTGTGAAGCTACAAGACAGCTTGAAACTACTACGTTTTAAAACAATCAGAAGATTAAAGCACTGGCAGGCAAGGAACACATGCAGAGCTGTTTAATAAATTATCCTTGGGCTGAATTATTGGCATATTTAGGCTTATAACACAGCAAGTTCTTTCCTTTCGCATCTCACAAACAGGGCTGCGAGACAGCCTACACAATGCGCTTAAACCATGGCAAACTGGAATTGATTTACATAGCTCGCAAACCGCTTCCATGCTCCCTACAAATCCAAAACGGACCATGACTTGTATGGCATCCCTGCCTATCGGGAGAATCAGGGAGGGGGAAAAAGAATTTAGGTTTTTTGTTTGTTTGTTTGTTCCCGGAAACTTAAAATTGTAAGAAGAAAATAAAGAGGAGGGGGGGGAAAAAATAGCAGAGATCGGCAGGAGTTGGGAGCGGTAGAAGCAGGAGCCGGAGGGCAGTGGCTCCTTACCTGCCTCATGGTGAGATTCCCATCATCCATCCAGCCGGCCGGCCCGGGGCTGCTCACTCCGCGCTGCTGTCGGCGGGGCAGAAATCCATCAAGTTTCCCACCGTAAGCAAGTTTCCCTCCCTCCTCTTCCCTGTCTATTATTTCCCCCTCCCTTTTTATTCCTTGCTGGGGGGAGCCCTAAGACAATGTCAAGTTTCCCAACCTTCCTGGCGCAGCCTATGAGAAGTCGGCAGCGGGGAGGCAACTGTCCGCCAGGCTCTGATTTCAAACCGCAGCGCAGGGATGGAGCAGTTGGCTGAGCCGGGCCCTGGGATAGCCTCGCCAATCAGGAGGAAGGGGAGGGCGGCAGAGCACATAAAGGCTGCTGCCTACACGAGGATTAGGAAAGCTTTCAAGGCTTTAAAAGACTGAAAGCAGCTGGAAACAGTGTCTAGGGCTACAAAGAGGGAAGTCAATTTGCGGTGTAAGAGATTATTCCCATTCTCATGTAACTGCTCGGGGTCTGCTCGAAGCTTAACAGGCTCGCAGGATTTCGGCAAGGATATGTAAATGCCCAGATGAAACTAATGCAACATCAGAGTGCTGCAGGAACGCTCGACAGCCGCCCGGTAAAGTGGCAATATCCCGTCTCCAGAAGCACCGATTTCCTCATGTCAGATTAAAAGGAAAATTACATAATGGCATAAGCAGGAAGTAAAATACCGTTTACCATTTACATTAAGGGCAAGTGCCTGCCTGTTGGAAGGAACAAAAAGATATGCGTGGATCCGTAGGCTATGTATATGTTTTGTTGCAAAGTTGCATTTGTTTCAGTGGCAAGTGTTTAATCATCCCTAGCCTCAGTTCACTGTCTTGCTTTCCCTTTAAGGAGGGTGGTTTCCTCATTCCTGAAGCTGAGTTTTTCATGTAAAATAACGCTAGACTCCAAATGCAACTTCAAAGGGAAAAAAAAAAAAAGTTGTTTTGTTTTGTTTTTAACGCGATCAGCTGCTATCTGCTGCCCCACGGTGGTTTTCATTAAAATAAACAAAGAAAAGGCAAAATCAAAAATCTCACATCTGAAGATGCAATTTGTTTGAGTTACACCTTTCATAGAATTATAGAATTGTTTGGGTTGGAGGGGACCTTGAAGAAGATCTAATTCCAAATTTCTTGAGTTTAAAAAAAAAAAAAAAAAAAAAAAAAAAAAAAAAAAAAAAAAAAAAAAAAGCAGAAGCCTGCAAATTGATACCAACCAATCTTCTCCAAAGTGGAGAAGGATTCTAACTTAATATCAGTTCAGAAGCCTGTTAGTCATTCTGTTCCGTTCTTAATGGAAATCTGTCTTTTGATCAGGGAACAATCAGGCAAATTTGATGCCTGAAGTAAAGTCCCAATATCATTAATTTACTTCTGCAATGGCTTTATCTACCAATGAAAAAATTAGCCTCTATCTATAAAACCCTTAGCAGTACAAGTAATCTTACTGAATTGAGTAACCGGAAAAAAGTTACAGTGATATGTTTCCAGGATTTTAATTAAAAGCTTCCAAAAATATGTTTCCTTTTAACTTATGATAAACTCCAGCAGTGGGTATGTCACAGGGAAAGAAAGAAAAGATCTGAAATATGTATTTGTTTTCCCATTGAAAGACAATAATGATATTTCTCACAACAGCAACAAAGAAAGGAGCTTGCATAATATTGGCAATGTCTAGATCAGAAGCATGGCATGGATGGAGGGAAAACTTGATTGAAACCACTGCTGCACCTTATCCAGGTCCAACTTGACTCTTGCCTGGCCTGTGTCCTCAGAAAGAAGGGTCCAATTATATGCTTTGATGTACAACACCAACCACCTCCAGGGACCAGTATAACACACTGCATAAGGGTAAGCCCAACCATCCTCTTTAGCCAATGTGGAGATGAGTGAGTGATACCCCAGTGATGTGTAATACTGCCCACTTGCACAACAGCTTGAAGCAGCTGCAGTGCAGAGTGAGGTGCATTAAGAGCACTTAACAGGAATGCTTGTCCTCTGTTCCCCAGGCACAGCTAGGGGACACGTGTCACTTGAAAGGAGTATGTGGTATGTGAAGACCTTTTACTACTTTAAATCTGGGCGAATCCTCTCCAGGATGCATTCAAAGGAAACATAAACGTACTTTTTCAAAGTAATTAGAACATTAGGGGTAAACTACCCTGGTGAAGAGGACGTAGTAAAAAGTTCAAAACTTACAAAATTAGTAAGGATTACAAAGGATTCACACAAAACCCCTATATTTGATTTCAGGGCTTTAAGAAGGGGATTCTTAGTACAGCTTCAGAATTTCACATGGGAACAAAACAAGAGTTTCTATAAGAACTCAAACATTATAAAGATAGAGCAATTACGTAACTTTTCTGGAAATGCAGACACCTTTTCACATACAACATGCACAGTTTACAGGATTGGATGGATACTGCATTTTACTGAAAACCCAGAAGAATGTGGCATCAAAATGAGCTGATTGTATAGGGTGAAAACTGATTTCTAGTATTAGCAAAAAAATGAAACCATTAAAATCAACGACCTATGTTCAGGGTGGGGTGTGGGCTATTTTTTCTTTAAATCCAGTGTCACAGACAGCCCCTATTCTATTTTCCATCTTCACTTTCCACCTTTGAGGAATGTACTTTGTGATCTACCCACACTCAGTTGCTGGAGTTTTTTGGTGTAATACAGGTTTTTGTAGTCCAGACCAAGGTAAGTCTGCAGCAGCTGCAGAGGGTGCAGTGGTATTATCGCATGCAGTGGATTCAGAAAACTGGGTCCTGCACTTTACTTCCTAGAATATTCTGAGTAGCACAAGAGGAAAAGAGAGGATCTAATCTGAAGCGGTTTTGAGGGTAGTCAGCATCCAAAGACACAGATGAGCAGCTAGACATGAGGAAGAGGAATTGCTGTCTGGGGTGCAAAAGGACAGGTGCTGGTTTTTACACCTTCCTCTGAAAATCAGATTTCCTATCTATAACCCAAGTGTATGTGTGTGCATGAGAAAGTCATATGGTGTCTGGGGAAGTGAAAGGAGATTCTGTCCCTGACAGAGGAAACTTTTACAGCCTGTCCAGTGGAACCAGTGGAGGTAAGAACAACAGTCAGAGGTGCCAGGTGTAAGTTCAGACATCGCTGGGAGCAAAGACCTCTATAAGCCAGACCAAAGTCATGATAGGGACCACAACGGATTTAAAGGATTCTTATTGAATTAATCCATGTTAAAGGTGAAATAGCTAGAAGCACACCAAACTATTAGCAGCTTTATGTTATGTGAACACTGGTTATCAGCAGTAATGGTCACATATTCCTCTATCAAACCCCTTGGAGTTATGAGTGACACCAGCAGACACAGAAATACCGAAGTAACTCTGACCCTTCTGCTCACTGTGGATGCCGGCCACACTCCTTATCACACACCAAGCACCTCCCAGACACAAAGGGCAGACACACAAGCCCTCCATCTAGCCTCATATATCAAGCATTATGATGGCCCCTTCACCAAAGCAAAATCAGGGCAGGATAACTTTAGCTGTGCTTCCATTATTGGCAGCATTGATCAGGAAGATCTTCAGTGTGGTTTGTGCTGTTCTGCTCCTGGCATGGCAAAAGTAGTCAGCAGGCACTTGTGAGAACTCAGGGTGTTGGGCTCTAACTAAAAATCCTGCCTCCTATTTCTACTTAAGAAAAAGATGATTAGAATATGTTGTGAGCAAGTTTATGTAGCCAAAAAGCTTTGAGAGTTCTTATAAATGTGCAGAAACCCCACCACTGTGTAATACCAGTTACAAAATGTACATTATGTAAAAATATCACATATTTTTTACATAGACATAGTAAATTAGGCATCGAGTGCTCTTTGTCAGCACATCAACTATTTCTTAAAATGTTCATCTAAATTTAGTGGTATGAGGCTTAGTTCTGTGCTTGTCAATGCAGCGTGCAGCCTTGAAGGTTTTAAATTGTGACAAGGCAAAGACAAAAATCTTGGTAGCAAAAATTTAGCAGTGTTTCAGAATCTGAGACTTTTGCTCACTGATTTTTTAACTAAACCTTCCTTATCTACTTTTATTGTTTCTAATAAATTACCAGACACAGGAATTAGTTTGAACTGGGATCAAATGCAAAACAGCCTTATCTGTGATCACTCAGTTGCTGGAGTTTTTTTGGTGTAATACAGTTTACGTAGTCCAGACCAAGATAAGTCTGCATCAGCTGCAGGGGAAGCACAGAACAGGAAGTGGCAAAAAGGACTTTCTCTCATTAGCTGAATTCCAGCTGCCATGGAAATCCTCCTGGGCCCAGAGAATTTAATATACACTAAAGACAGAGAACCACTCTATTTCTTTACTGAGCTGTGCCAAACAAAGACAGAGCAGACCCCAGGATCTGATTATATGGTAGGAGTGAAAGAGTTGCAGCAGAAGAAAATAGGACCCAGCATATAGGTTAGAAAGAAACAACCATAGTATGAAAATGAGCATCTTCAGGTATGAAGTCAATCACAAATATATTGCCTTTAATTTTCAATATAGATAACTAATAAAGACACGTTTTTCAAAATAAGACAAGCAGCTGGACTGCTGCACTTTGAGAGAAAAATGTAATATTCACACCCAAACTATAGGCATTGAAATTCATTTCTAATTGTTTTTATAGTCCCTCCCTTGGCAGTTTTAAATTGGCACCTGCAGGAAGAGCAGGATGTCCAGAACACAAAATACTTCTTAATAACCCCATATAACACTAGAATACTTAAAGCAACACTGACCTGTAAAAATAACCTCCAGAAGAACTGGCACAAAATATAAGGTTGCAAGATGAAGACAAATTTGTGAGAAGAGAGTATAAAAGAAAAAAGGAAAAATTCTGATATATCCCGAATATGAAAAGCTGTTCTCAAGATGTGAATGTTATCATGCAATGATTTCAAATTACATAGTTAACATTTGTGAATATAAGACTGTACAGAGCTGGATCTCACAAAGCAGTATTTAGCTGCTTTTATAAACATTGCTGCAAGTGAATGCAATAAAGACAAACTGACCATGCTGGCAGAATGTCTGAAACTAGGACCAGCAGTGTCAGACATCCTTTCATGTACACTAACACACTGAAAGCCACAGGGCACAAAGATGTCCTTCAGTTGGATGGTTGGGGAATTCATTGCCTTTCAAGACTCAGCCTTTTGGCAGGGTATCAGTAAAACAGGCAGAGGTGAGAAAAATCAGGACACCCTTCAGTCTTCTTGGTGGAGCAACCCTTAGAAAACCATCCACCCTTTACAGAATCACTCAAAGTGCCCTGATCTCACTTGGGACTGCACCAGCTGCAGGCAAGAGAGAAGGGAAGATATCTTCAGGACAGCTTCTTTCTCTATCACTTAAGCAACCTATGTAATCCTCAGCTCAAACAGACAGAAAGGTGATTAAACAACAATCCATCTGCACTTGCCTTAAGGACTACAGTGACTAGACTTTTTGATTAAGACTTTTTAATCAAAAGAATAATATTTCCTGGATTTCATTTTACTACATCTGCTATGAGGCAGATACCTGATCTGCTAGGCTGAACAAGCTGGTGCACAGTCATGTGTAATAAATTAGTGATCAGAAGACTCTGATAGTCTATTCTAAAATTCTACGGAAGTAAAATAAGCTAAGAAGACTAACAAAGAAGGATGCTATAAGGGTTCAGAGTTTCTAAAACATCTGTTCTCTAGTATATACAAATGCTGAATTAAATGGAAATCACAATTAGTTTACCACTGTTTCTCCATTTTGTTTCCTAGAATTTTACAATTAGTTGCTACTTCAGTGATAATTATACTTCATTGCTCTTAGAAGTAGCACATAATAGTTAAATTACTACATTTTTTAAAATATTCCAGTCCTAAGAAGCCTCCATGAAAAAAAAGAATGATAAATAAGAAGACAAGAATTGCCTTATGTATCTTTAACCTCTATTAGCATAGAAAAAAAGAGAGTAACTTTATTCCATTGCATTTTGTACCAACTGCTTATTTAAGGACCAATTGCAAAAGTCAGTCATGAAGTGACTCAAGATAAGCAAATAAAGATGTGGGCAAGTAGCAGAAGTTATAACATACGTGCCTTCATCAGTCAAACACCAAACAGTATCTGTCAAAATCAATATTTCTTTCCTATTCCAGAAGATATATCCAAACATATGATCACATAGGTTTGAGGGAGAGTCATCTGGCCACAGTTTCACTAAAACAAGTAAAAGCCTAAACTAATAAATTGTCACTTGAAGCAAGCAGGCATCTACTGAAATCCCCATTATCTGCGTGTTAGCTGAGACCATCAAGCCATGCAAATCCTTCCTTTAGAAATAAAAGCCTCTAAACCACAGGTTTAGCAAAAAAAGCCATGTAACACTCACTATTAAGCCACTCTGCTCTAAAACAGTTTTTCTTCAACCTGCATACAACAGGTTAGACATATCATATGCCACTCACGAGTGTGCAGAAGTGAGAAATCTAAGCACTGTCAGGACTATGCCATGTCCAGGAAGAATTATAGAGAGATTGACTCTGTCTTGCAAAACTTTCCAAAAGAGGAGAAATGTCAGTGTTTTAACATCTTTTCAAAATCTCAGCTGGGACAAGGCATTAACATGAAAAATGGGAATATTTATGCATAATTTTTAATTCCTCATATTTCGTGTTCTCAGAAAACATTTGATACTTCAATGTTCTGCTGTATTTCCCTGGAGTGACAGTAGACAGTTTTGGTCATACAGAGGTAAAAGAACTAGCTCAGGTATCTCTTTAAAAATCCCAGGAAGCCAACTGCCACTGAAAAGACAACCAACAAATATTTTGCTGACTTCAAATCAGGTATTTCAGCTAAGATCAATAGAGCCAAAGTTGTATAAAAGTTCAAGTCAGACTAAAATATCGGTATTTCATTTTTCTAGTCGTAAAAGCTTGCCAGCAGTCTGCACTATCTCATGAAACTTAATTTAATAAAAGATTACTTTTTACAGTTGAAATTCCTGAGAATATTTTTGTAGGGAATTCTCACTTTTCTCTTTTTTTTCCAGTGTCTTGGCTAGCCATGTCAGCCCTCTGCCCCATGGAAAAGGGGCTACTGTGAAACAGGCAGCTTGTTGGAACAGAGGGTATGAGAGTTTCCTGTCACCTATACAGCAAAGCAGGTCACATGGAAAACTTGTGAAGTGACATTACTCAGAATCATAACTTAAACACTGGAAATATGAACTTCAGACTGAAAATCACTTGTGCCCAGGATGCAAGGTGTTTCATCTCCTTCACTGGAATTCTCAGACTGCATATTCAAACTGTCTTTATACTGCTGAGGATAATAAAGGAGAGAATAAATCTATAAATGCTAAAACATCTTTGAACATTACTGTAATCAGGGCATCACAGGCCATGCTTATGAGCAGGAATGAAAGACACAAAAAGACCAATCTTTGTAGATATAAGTACACGTTTCTGGACTAAATCTAAGCAGATAGAGTGCAAAAGTTAGCATTAACCAGACAACACAACAAACAGACTATGGAAATTATTTCTAGAAAAATGTGTGTGTCTGTGTATGTGTGTGCATGTAGACATCCATGAATGTGTAGAGAAATATGTTCAATTCTTAAACAAAAATTTAAGGTATATCTTGGGCTTTGTGAGTGGAAAAGAACTGAGTCTTCAGGTGCTCTTCCCTACAACTGAACAAAATATTTCCTTACTCGGGTTACCAGTGGATTGCAGTGTTGGTGGTGAGATGAGGTTTTAGGGGGTGGGCTGGGGAATGACAGCAAAAACCTTAACCCAAATCCCAAATCCTTAAACTCTGGCCAGGAAAACCGCTTTATACAACTGAGAATTTGCTAACATATGTGACTCATGATTTGACTCATAAGCTTCTGAAGTTCACTGGGGTTACCATCAAGGTCAGATTACCTACGAAATATCAGATTACTACACCTTCCCATTGCTTCACAGAAACCCTTGGTACTGACCATATAATATATTTATGTGAGAAGGTTAACACCAAAACCAGCACATTGCTCTAATTTCAAATGAGAAAAACAGGCAAAGAATTTAGAAGAAAATCAAAAGGACCTTCTTATAAGAGGATTTTAAATTAAGCAATTCAAGGATGTAGGCACATACCATGAAGCATTAGTCACAGAAGTTAAGTTGGAGACAGTTTCAGAAAGTCTTTGCTTATCACATTAATGTTTTTTCTCATCAGGAGCATTGCTTAAAACCAGCTAAGGAAGGTTGCAAAATGGTGTGTTTATAAACAGGCTCACTGGGACTGCCCTGGGAGGACTGGTCTGGTTGGGTCTCATGCTTTATCAGGGTCGAGTAGTCCATTTTTAACTTTTAA
Source organism: Hylia prasina (assembly GCA_013397195.1). Taxonomy (NCBI): domain Eukaryota; kingdom Metazoa; phylum Chordata; class Aves; order Passeriformes; family Sylviidae; genus Hylia; species Hylia prasina. Next base: position 781,628 of record VYXD01002180.1, on the reverse strand, counting down.
AACATTTTCAGATGGTACTTTTATGAGTCCCTGTACCTCATTCCTTTTAATTATAGGAATATATAGTGTAGGCTTACCACTCTCCAAAAGAATTTTTACTTTCTTTAGCTCACATTTCCAGAGGTGTCTCCTATTCAGTCCTCCCTTTTTGTTAAATGGCACTGGCAAGAAAAGTGACTGCAAAGATAATGCACTTCTCCAGGTTCCAAGCAAACCACTTCTACAATCCAAACCTTTAACTCTCATTTTATAAGACATCCTTATAAAAAATACTAAAATTAAAAAAAGCAGACTAGTCCATGAAAACTATGTTTTCATAACTGGTGATAAACATTTTAATGAAGAAACTCAAAAAATCTGAAGTAACCCAGGTAAAACTTGTGGAAAGTGAAGCTTAACACAGAAATAAAATGCTCACTCTTAGGCATTAATTTTTGCATCTCTTATTTTCACAGGTTATTTTTAGTTTGCATTTATCACTTCAATGCTGAAATTGGCAGATATTGTCCAGTGTCTTATTTCATAAATACACATGCTTATTACAAGGAGACTCAACCATTACAACCCTTGCCTGCAACACATTCTTTAACATCATTACTTTACACCAACAGCAGGAAAAAACCCACAGAAGTAGCTGCTACTGCACATCAGCCCAGTGATGAAGGTTAATGCATGCCTTCTAAACTATTTCATGCAGATTTTGATCCCTAGGGCCACACTGTAACATCTGCTCATACTCTCTCTCCTTCTTGTTCAGACATCTCCCTTAGCTGTAATTTTGCTGTAATTCACTATAAAGCTACAATGATATGCAAAGGTCCTAATACTCATTTCATAAAGCCTTTTCCTCATCTTCTGGGCACAAAGAAGGTCCTTTATGTCAATGGGAATGCACAGTGATGTCCTGAATACCCTGTCATCTTCAGCAATCCAAGCCTTTGGTGGTCTCACTTTCCCATCTACCACCTGAAATTAACAACTAATAACTTGATACTATATGATGCTGCAGAGCAAAATGAGACAGGAAGACCCCTCAGTACATACAGAGGAGTTAGGCTGAGTTGTGCAGTCATGTTGCTCAATTGCCAAATCACTTGGCAACAACTGATTTTGCTTTCCTCCTTCTGCATGTCTATTCAGAGTGGAAGCACATATACACAGTGTATTGCACTTCACACTAAAGTGAGAGAGAAAAAGAATCATACTAAGGATTCAAAAATGAAAGACTTGTGATTTAAAAACAATTTCCATATTTCTTTTATCACAGGAACTCATAATTCACTTGGACTACCTGTATCTCTAAGTATTTAATTGTGTGCAAAAACATAGTACACCAGAAAAAAAGGACAAAGCACAGAGTCCTTTGGGAAAAGGTGATGACACTTCAGCAGGGGAGCTCTCCAGGCCAACCCAGCATCCTTAGCCCTAAAGGCTATGGGGCACAGAAATAACTCCACAGAAAAATTCACCTGCCATATTCTCATATTAGACCTTAGAAGTGTAAAGCTCTGAGCCCTTTCAGCTTGGAAGCTGAAAAACAAGGGAGACCATCTGAAATGCAAGATCTAAAACAAGAGAAGCTGTCTCTACATTCAAAAAAAATCATTGTTACAGCTTTATGTGACTTGAAATCCTGCAAATAAAATAAATGGCACAACTCACAGTCTTTTTAGATTGATAACTGCAAGGAGGGGATCTGTACTTACTTTATATTGGGTGTCTCCCTATGAGTTTTCATGTTCAATCCTTTTGGGAGACTTTTCCCTTTAGGTAGGGTTTGTTTGGCCACCACAAACCACTAAAGCCTTCAGCACACTTAACTGAGGGTGGTTATTACAGGCATGCTGTAGGTGAGCAGCATCCACCACCCTGCTCCCTCCAGTGACTTCTTGAACCCATTAATCTTTTGCTTTTGATAAATCAAACTGATATATAAAAATAACGCAGAAAGGCACAGAGAAATCAGACAGTAGACAGGTGATCTTGAGTCTCAAGCATTTTTATGAATTTGTCTTTCAGTGTGACCACTCCCAAAAGTTAATATTATCAGCATTTTACAAATATTGGCAGGGCATTTGATGCACATTTCATGGAGGTGTTGCAGCGTCTCAAACAGGTGATAAGGAGTTGCTATGGTTACAATATTCTCTTAAGTTGCATACTTAATAGGTTCAAAAATACATATTCTTACTTGTTATTTAAAATATTAATTGCCCAATAGGCATTTGCTTATGCACCCCTTTCACTTTTTCATGGACTTTCCACTCTTTTATCTATCAACTATAGTGGATTTTGATGCTGTTTAGAGAAAGGAGGGGTCACTAACCATTTTCCTTCTTCAGAAAAGGGGACAAGTTAGGTAGCTCATTATCTAGCCTGTTTATAATTAAGTCCAAAAATAACTGCTTCACTGTACTAGAACTGTGAGAACTTTTATTTCAGAGGATTCAAGGAGTCATGGAAATAAGTTTAAATGTCTGCACTAAACAAAGAACTAAGCATTAGCATGGCAATAGACCATATAGCTTTTAATGGTCTGAACTCTTTGTCTCAGATTTGGACATAGATCTGGGATTGTCCCATCCCCAACATTTCATCCAGTGTTTCTTGCAGATGGGTTATGTTTTTGCCAGTGAATTTGAAGATGATATTCAGGAAGTCTATTATCAGGTATGCAAATTGGGGAGAAAATGTGTCACATCAAATCACGACCATTTACTAAGATATTACTCATGGGCAAATGCTTTCATGCACTGCCTACTTAGGAGGGCAGGTTGAATGGACTTACTGTAAAGGCACCAAATTTCAAATTTTTGTACTTGTTTGTACTCTTCATGATGCAATAAATGAGAAGTTTTAACACACTAACTTATTTTAATTTGACTTGGTTTATTAGGATATATAGGACATAAATAAACATAAGATTTCCTAATTTTTATTATCATCAAAACACCAATGTTTTGACTTTCTTTGGGTCACTATGATCATTATGTACCTGCTACCTTATTTTGAAAATTTCCATTGACATCTGATACAGTCATGGGATGGAATCCTGCTATTATGAAACACATTTATTTTTAAAATGGCTCAATTTTTACTGAGGTAAATATGAGTAGGATTACATCCATATGCAACTGATAACCTGACTGTGATCAGGGAAAATGAAAAGAATCCTCTGAGCTTGACTAATAACTTAGTTGGGAATATTTGAACACCTGTTACTATAATAGTGTTAGTAATCAGTTCAGTTTGGAGTCAGATTGAGCAAGAGCATATGTGCTTGCAACTTCCAGATCTGCTTTCACAGATTGTATCCAAAGAGATTCCTGGGAAATGAATTAATATTTTGCAGTCTGAGGCAGCAAATTTTTATAGCTGGTCTGAGCAACAGGGTAGGAATTCATGGAAGATAATATATTGAGCAGATCTAAGTACTAAACAGACACTTTACTTATGTATTTTGAAGTGCAGAATGCTGCGTATTTCTAGAACGAAAAATGGACATAACATGTTGTTCTTGCAAGGTGTTACCATGTTAACAACTAGAGAACCTTCTGTTAAAACTATTAATATGTGGCTTATCACTTCATAAAAGCTTGAAATCACAATGCAACAGTAAGCACATGTGGTACATATGAAGCCAGTCTGCAAATACAATAATAAGCATTCAACAAGAGGCGTTTTTGTACTGTAGTTAGCTGAGGTAAAATTGTCATGCTTGTTCTACAGTCATCACTTTTGTTACCCACAAAATAAACCCATCCATACTCACTCTGTATTTGGGCTCCTTTCTGAAGTGCAAGAAGGGCCTTTGTTGCCTCCTTGTTCCTCAGCACACTCCAAACCTGACTTGGGAAGTTGGAAGGTGATGGTGAAGTCATCTGCCAGAAGGTTTAGCAATTTTAAGGAAATCTGTTCAAACCTGCAGCTGACCCTCTGTTTACCACGACAGACATCATCTATCATAATGATTCTGTCACTGGTGTCAGTATTTGGGTAGTTGTGGCACTTACAGCGCAGGAAAAAGCATGAAATGGTAGATGGGGTGATAAATTATGAGACCAAGATATGTGAAGAGGAAGAACTACAAGCATAGAATGATTTAAGTTGGAAAATATGTTTAAGATCAAGTCCACCACTAAACCATGTCCCTGTGCAGGGTAGGCATCTACGGGAATACCTCCGGGGATGGCGACTCCACCACTTCCCTGTCTCAGTACTTGAGAACCCGCACATCTATGTTAAAAAGGAACAAGGAGCTCATGAACACCAAACTCGAGCGTACACACGAAAGGACAAGCGGCACAGTCCCGGGGCCGCCGCTCCGTGTCCCTGTGTCCCTCTCCGCCCGCCCGGCCGAGCACAGCCTGCATCGCTCCGAGATCCAGCGGCTCGGGAAGCAGCGGGAACCTCTCTGAGAGGCAGCTGTGACGCCAGTTTCTTGTAGAAACTGCACAAACTTTCCATTTGCAGGGAAAATCTGAACAGTTTTTTGGTCACTTTTCAGCTAAGCTTCAGCTCCAAACTTAGCAACAATAAAACACATTTTTAAAACAGCAGGCGGTTCTTGCATCTATAGCACTGTAAGATCCACTTCTTCCTAAGGCGACATCAACTCCACTTCTAAACTTTTCTGATGCTTAAAGCTGATTTCTCCACACAAAGAGAAGACAGCATAGGTTCAAACCAGCAACTGCTTTTCACCTAGCTTTAATGGCTGTGGAGGAAGCACACTATTGCTGCATTCCAGGAGTTGCTGCGTTACTTTATGCCCAAGCATTACTATCACCGTGAAGTCTCTGTGCTGTAATTCCTCTGTGCTTAGAGTCTTAAAAGGCCACAAGTTTGCATACTTGAAATTTGTGATGCATTTTCTTCCCAGCATGTGCCTACCCCCTTGGGACACACAAGAGTTTTCGTTAAGGACCAGCTTTCTGCTTGTGAAAATGAAATTATATCACTGAACTCTGACCATTAATGCAGAGTATGTTCCACACTAGCCTATAGCAACAGAATATATCCCGATAGTCAGCATGAGGGGGGATAAAAACACCAGCAAGTAAACCTTGGGATAACTCAAAATATCCACTTGAAATATATGGATATAAATCCATCTTCATTTTCATATTCCTTCTGTTTTTCCTAATTTAACAGGTACATTTTTTTTTCCTCCTTCAAAAGAGGTAAGCAGCAAACACAAACACTGAATTTTTGTATCGGACAAAAAAAAAGTTTTGAATGTCATGTCCAGACAGGTGAGAAACGTGTTCAATACCAGGGCAGCTATCATATATAATAACTAGGTGGAAACAATATTATTCCACTAATTATTACATCCTCCAAGATCCATGCTAAAACCAGATCTCCTCATAATGAAATGAGCTTTTATCCCTATCTGCACTCACAGATTTGTGTTCCTCATTTCTTCCTAGTTACAGAAATAGTAAATATGATGAAATTTTGGCATATATCCCCCTATTTCCACCTTCATGAATAATCAGTTTTATATTATTTGTGGATGCGAACAGGTTGAGTTCTTACCACTGTACTTGGAAAACATGCAAACCTAAAAGTGTATATTCAAGTCTGTCCTCCTCTTGGAGGTACATTTATTGATCTTACCAACCCCTCCTGCCCCCCAATGCAAAAAACAATGCAGTTTAACCTTCAAATGAAACTTCCTCTCCAAGCTCATCCATTCACAATATTTCCTCTTAGGGAATTCCTCTATCTCAATTCACTTAATTCTTCCTCCTACTCACACTTCCTTTATTTTAGGGGTAGTGAATGAAACTGCATTTGCCACAATAATTCAGCAGAACTTTAGCAGCTTTGGGCAAGAGAGAGGGACAAGAGCCTCCTGCCACCCCTCTATGTGTCCAAGAGCAATGGTGTTGACAAATGATTAGCTGATATCGTATTATTTTCAGTCTCTTAAATGAGAACAAATTTTATTCAGCTGAGGTTTTAGTATTTCTCTGTATCTCATCGGCCCTGGCATTAATATGATATTGTGGTGATTTAACCTAGGAGTGTGGGAATTGCTGAGGGATGTGCTTATTTTTCTAACAAAAGTTCAGGCATGCTATTATTAGCAATCTCTGGTATGTCATCAATGTCAAAGGCCAAATACTTTCTTGAAATGTTTAGGAATCAAGTGTGTTCTGAATCTGAGGAGTCTGTTCTCACTCTGCCATTCACATGTACGCACAGCAGCACACTGCAAAAAGACTCTGTCTTGCCAGAATGCTCCTGAACACTCCCAGTGCATCTGTTCTGATAGTGTTTGCGTTCTCAACAGGACAAATATTGACTTCAGAGAGCAGACTAACCTCTCCAGCCAGTATTTTACAAACAGTGGACCTGGGAGCCTGAACTTTACCTATTTTAGAGACCACATGACACCACACACAGCTCCTTGCATACATAAATATACCTGCCTGTTTAGTACCTCGATAATACTCAGCCAGCTGCCTTAGCACACAAGCAGGACACACAGGGGATATTGACATAAAATTCTTCAAACAATAGTATCCTCAGGTAGAGCAAGAAGAGGATGCTCCTGACCACTCCCAAGTTCTGTCTCTGAGTGCAGCATAGATCTACTGCAAAACTCTGAGGGTTGGCTCTTCACAGCTCTGCGCTTCCTCACAGACTTCTGGATTAAACTTTCCCTGTCACATTTTATGAAGAGAAAGAGGGTGACCAATGCGAAAACCAAACCTGAGAGAATTAGCTATTCTTTCATTTAAAACTAGCAATAGATTTTTCAACCAAAAACTTTCTTGTCTTTGTCATCAGGGTTATTTATAGAAAATATGATAGCAATTGCAAGCCCAAGCCTTTTCTTTCCCAATGAAAGGGTTAAGTAATATAATTATTTTATTAGAAGCAGTGGCCATCTGTTATGTTTTATAAAAAGACTGGCAAACAATGTTAAAAACATCCATTACCTGCAACAGAGAAGAGAAAAATATGTTTATTTAGCAAATGTTAATGTTTCTGAAAGATGTTTGATTAGAGCCTGGAATTTATCATCATTTGCTAGAGCTCAGGCTAGAAGCCTAGCATCATCAACACATACTGTCAACAGGCATTAGCAAACAGTTTCATCTCCAGGTGAAAAAAACAGTGATTGAGCTCTTCCAAATACATCACTAGGTGCATCATCCCCCACAAAACATAATATATGCTTTTTTATGTCCTCTTCCAAGAAATAGCTCTCCAATCTCTTAGTAATTTCTTTTCCTGTGTACTATAAAAGACTTTTTAAAAAAGTCTTTAGAAACAAAAAGACAGGAGGGCTTTCTAGCAGAAAAAAGTCTTTAAACCTGCACAGAAAAATTTCATGCAAGAAGAAAGAGTAATGTGATTATGAGTCAGAAGAAAACGGAAATGATTCGTTGATAAAAAAAAAAACAATGCCAAAAAACATGTAGTGCAAGTAAAAAGTGCAAAACTGAAAGTAAGCCATGGTTTCTATTTTGATTGTTTGTTTCTCAACAAATACGTAAATACCTAAAAAACCTCAAAACTACAGCATAGTGGAGCTTGCCTGCTGCTGCTGTGGCTGCCAGATATCATCATGGATATTCTAATGGGAGAAGAGAGAATGATGCTGAATTGTAAGCCAAGGTGTTTGTAAGCTTTGATTTGAAGGAAATACACTAAGAACATAAGAACAGCTACATTTCAGTACTGTTTTCTTTGCACTGACCCTCAGTGTAGCCTGAATGGTTTTCTTATTTTGGTGCTTTTTGTTACAGCAATACTTAAAGAAAGCAATGGCTTTTGTGAGACATACCTTTGTTAAAATGTGTATACATATATACACAAAAAGCTCAATTTGAATCAAAGAGTAATGTCCACTGGTTGGTTCATGCATAAGGCAGTATTTCCCCAAAATCAGAAACTTGTGGGAGAAGCAAAGCAGAGGGATAGCAGGGGTATTTATAATGGGGAAAACTTTTCTAAATATCATTATATTTAGAAAATATATGTTTCATTCTATACTCACAAGCAAAAACCTCCAAATATTTTGTATATAATAGGTAAAAAGGATGAACCCAAGCTCCTCCATTTGACTTAACCTGAAATCACGGGGATTTAAGGACTTTTAGGACAAAATTCTCCCAGTAGCAATCTACCTGCTCATGGGTTGCTTTATAACACCTCCAGAGTGCTACCATGCCACACCATGAGGCAAGTTTGTCTTTCTCAGGTCCTGACAGAGAGATCCTTGCTGAGGAATGATACCCATCAGGCCAGAAACTGCAGAACCCTACACACAGGGCTGAGAAGGGCACATAAGTTTTACGGTCACTCTCTTCAGAGCACATTACTGCTTTCTGATGGCTTCTGAATTTCCTGTTACACATTGCACATTTGTGACTTACACCTACCTGTCTTGAAACACAGTAAAATGGCTGTAAGATTTTATTTCTTCCAAGACTTAGCAATAATTAAACATAGCAGGCTTTAATATTTCAATCCAGTTCAAGGGAATGAGGATACACTGAAGGGCGTGGGGAGGGACATGTGCTTTGTGAATGAGAAGAGCACATGGAAATGCTTTTATCCCATTTGCACAGGCACTGAGGTTGCTCCAACACAGCTGCAGCTGTTGGAGAAGAGTGTGCAGGCTGGGATGAGTTCATGGTTGGGTCCAAATGGGACAAGGGTCCTGCTCTCTTTTCAAGGAAGACCACTGAGGAAGAACAAGCTGTTCACTGTATTGTCCCTCCATCTCTATTCTTGAATTTCCAGGAATTCAATGCCAAGCAGCCACTCATAACCAATTTTTGGCCCCATCTGTGCCCGTGAGTCATTAACTTTTGCACAGTATCTCACAACCACTGAATTAACCCCACGCAATGCTTGAGTGAGCAGCTATAACAATATAGAAATCTGAAGCACAAACATCAATCCCCAACAGACACAGCATAGGAGCAGTACCATCTCCTGTCACTGGGACTATATATATTCTTGGTCATCTGTCTCAGAGAACATTCAAAGGCCACAATAACTGAGATGTTACTCTATGGGATAATGAGGCGTTGCCATTCCTTACAGTTCTGTCACAAAGCTTAGGCTATTTGATCTTTTCTGTGAAGCCTCAGCTGCAGATACCAAGTCATTATGTGAGAACTGAAGATTTATTTTCTTTTTTAAAAGGGATTTAGCCTTTAGACTGTTGCGGAGTGAGAGCTGACAGTCTGACCTGAATATAACCCTTACAATTTGAAAGCCAGAGGCTAGAAAAAAGGAATGCAGAATTGTCTTTAACATGTTATGATTTTTAACCTAAAATATTATGATTGTGAAAGAGGTGGACTCTGGCAGGAGGTTAATGCTTTTTGAAAGCTAGCTCTCCTCTACAGGTAAAAAAAGACCTCATTTTGTGCATACGCCAGCCTAGGCAGAGAGCTGCTGGAAGGGATAATATGTCTTGTGTTAGCCAGAAGGGCTGCTGCAAGCTCCCTTCCTATGCAGAGGAGGTTGTGCAAAGCATGCTAACTTTCAGGTTAAATACCTGTTGCTTTAAACAGCCTGCTGACTCCATGGCATTCATCAATTTTAGCTCAGGCTTTGCAATCTCTTTAAGTGGAAGCACTACAGAAATCTTTGTTTCTGAAGAAAACCCCCAAACTATCCTGTTTCCCACACCTGTTTGCTGTTTGGAAGGGCAGATACCAAAAAGACACTGACCACACTGATCCTGAATGCATTGCCTTTTGGAAAAAGCAGTTAATTGTACAGTCAACGTTATCAGCATTTTGAGACATTCATCACCTGCCCGGCTGACTTACCCTGTAGCCCATTACTGACAAACTGTGTAACCATACATGTGGATACATTTCTGGGGCTTACATTTTTCCTTTTTTATGCCAGTATTACACAGAGCACACAAACCACAACAGCCAGCTCTAGGCACATAAGAGGAGCAGCTAGATGGTGGGGGCAGGAGAGCAACTTTGGCCTTGCTGCCTGGTTTGCCAGGAGGTGATGGGTGCCAGTGGGTGCCCCACAGGAGCAAAGAAGGGCAGCTGTGCTCAGGGAAAGCTGCTCCTTCTCAGCTGGGTCCCACATCTCAGCCCTTCCTGCCACTTCACTCAGCAGCTGGAGCAGACAAGTCCCTTTTCCCAGAGGTCTTGCCTTGACCTCTTTTCATCTTTTCTTTTTCTCCCAATGCTTCCCCTTGGAGCAGCACCCTGACCCCACTCCACTTAGTCCTTCAGGAGATGGCTTTTGCCTGTGACTGCTGGAATCATCTGAAAAATAAGGCAGTGTTCCCTTAACTCTAAAATGCTGCAGTTTAGGGCTTCTTATCATACCTCTTCATTTTACTCTTATTTCAGGTCCCACTGCAACACCAAAGTGAATAATTACAAATTAATAGGGAGCCTTGGGTGAGTTAATGAGGCAAAATGGGTCCCATCCCCTACATGGTGAAAAACCTGGGTCTTGCAGCAGCAGTATTGATAGCCTTCAACCCCACCTAAAAAAGGTTAACAAGCAGGAAGGACATGTTAACAGAGTTTTTTATATGTATGTATAAAAAGCAAGCAAGCAAACAAGAAAACAGTCCAACTAGTCAATTAGAGCTGTTAAATAACAAGATATGAGTTGTAAAAGTAGTGTGTGCATGTCTGTATGGATGCTCGCAGGTATATAATCTTATTATTATGATAATTACTTAAGGATACCTCCCATTATCCTGTCTACTGTAAGGCAGAGAATAAACAGCAAGAAACCCCTTGATTGTATCCAAGCTATTCCACCCAGACTACAGAAGTGGCAATTTCCTGGCACTGCCCCAAATCAAATCCTGTCACTTCAAATGCAGTGGCACACAGATACATATACTGTTGCTTACTTTTATAGTGAAAATACTGAGAATATAATTCCTTCTAGAAGCCTTCTATTAAATGTTTTAACAAATTAAACAATTAAGTAAATATAATCAGATAAATCCAGTCTTGATGTCAGTAATATGAAGAAAGACTTGTAAACAATGAGAAGCATGCAGTCACTGCAAGAAAGTTTACTCACAATTTGATTTAGAGGGGAAATTACAGGCACATGCAACTATCATATTGCATCAGAAACAAATTATAAGAACCCACAAATTCTAAAAGTTATTCAGTTGGTGAAGTCAGGAATTTCAGGCTAGATACATTATCTCCAGATAATGAGTGCCCCTTTTGCCTTAAAAACTTCACTTTATTTGGGCTCAAGAGGCTTATCAACTCTTGCATCCTTTCAGCTACCCAAATTTCACCATGAGCTTTACAGAGGAATCTGCTTGCTCAGCATTTCCCCTGTGGTTGGGTCCTTATGGCTTGTCTTCATTGCTCTGTGGAGCTTGATCCATGTACCTTACTGTTCAACTTACTGGGGACTTGACACTACCCAGGTCATGGCAAGAAACAACATAGGAGTCGAACTATGTATTGGAAGCACTCACAGGACAGTGCTATGCTCCAGCTAAATGTGACAACACTGGCTCTGAATTCAAGCTCCCTACAAGAATTGCCAGCTCAGGTCAGGCACACACCCCTGAGTCCTGAGTGCACAGAGATGGAACCAGCTCAGATGTCTCTGCTCAGGCAGCACAGGTGCCTGAAGAAGGTACTGGAGAACTGCCCACCTTGAGTAGCTGCTTAGGAGGGTTTTCTCTCCAAATGACTGCACGTATCCTACTACATAGCTCTGTGTATGATGTCAGCTAGACAAAAGCATTTCATACTGTAAGGCTAAAGCAGAGAAGACATTTTATTTTTCAAAACTAAATCCAGGTCTTGCTGAATGCTCAGAAGACAAGGCCTAAGGGAAAGGAAGAGGTCAACAGTGTTAAGATAGTGGATCAAAAACTCTCAAAATTTTGGTGTCATCTATTATGCATGTAAGAGATAGGGAGAAAGAGGAAGGAGAAAAAAAATAACATCAGTATTTCTGGCCACTATTGCTTTTTCTAGTAAATCAAGCTCTGCTCATTGAAATGCTTTGTGATCTCCTGCTAAGCACCTAATACCTCGTCAGCCTTCCTTCATGCTCCCTGCACTAGCAGTATCTCATTTATGTCCTTGTAAGGTGCTTTGAGCCATAACAAGCATGAAAGGTGGTATACAAAACCCTATCCTATTCTCTCATATCCTAGTTAACTTTCAAAAACAAAATACTGCATTTGGATGTGCACATGCAGCTTTGGCTGTAGCCATTGGAAGTTTTCTGCCTGTATCTGCAGAGATAACATGGACCTTTATGCTTTCAGACTGCTCAGACACTGGGAGTGAGGAGGATGGGGGTGGGGTCCTTTCCCCTTGGAGTAATCTTTAAAAAATTCCTGCATCATACTGCATCCATTTGAAACCCCTAAATGTTCATATCCGCAGCAGTCCTGTGGGTCACCTGCCATGGAAAAAAAAATTTCCCTGGACAAAAAGTCTTAAAATATTTTATTACAGAAATATACTTTTTAGGCCTTAAAACAGATTAAATATATGAGAATTCCTAGAAGTCGATATTGTTCCTCTTGGGGATGCCAGACTTTATTTACAAAGCTTATGTATTGCTATAGCAAGGAGTTTTCATGGATAAAAACTGCTCAAGGCATTATCATGGATAGATGGATGGCAGTGAATGGGAAAAAAAAGCACATAGAGGCTCCACCTGGCTGAATGGCATTAAGATTCCTCACGGGAGTCATATGAGGATGCAAGGTTTTTCTCTACTGTTTGCTCTAACAATGACATACATACATACATACATACAAAAATGAAATCACTCACAGCACTCAATAATTTATTTGCTTCATCCTGGCCACGAATGTACTAGAATAATAAACCTCGATATGGGTGATAGTACAGTCACTAGTAGTGATTCCTCACTATTGTAGCTTTGCAATAAGATAGCTTAATCTTTGTTTCTTTTGAAAGATTGAAAACAATGGACACATATAGTCCCACTTTAGAATCATATTTTCTGTTGCTTGCTTTTCCCAGTATTAAAAATGGTCGATGAATACCTTTTCTTACCAGCTACACTGTCAAGGGCAGAAGTAAATCTAGCAGAACGAGAATTCCTAATTCTAAAGATACTAATGGCAAATACTCACATGTGTGTAAATAATTAATTGCTTTCTTGTTAACAAGTCCAGGTTTTTCATTTTTTGTTAGTGACCCCAAGGGTTGTTTTTTCTATTAGAAATAGAAACATTTAGGATTGTATCTTCCTAGTCCATGACTAATTTATAGGCTCTTGTGGCGTCAGGTGCAAAGATTCAAGATTCAATTTGTCACCCCAGGCAATTCCCACTTTAAAAGATGGTGCAGGTATTCTGCAGAAATAAATGAAGGAAAACATTAATGCCATAAAACCAACAGCAGTATCCCCTATGGAGGTCATATCTTTCAAATTCATAGAGACACATCAAGATATTGAGTGTCTTTTGTACTGGTCTGGAAAGACCATAAAGCCCTCTAATGATCTCCTACAGAAAAAAAATAGAGAGAATTAACACCACATTTTTCATGCTGAACAGTATCAGGTACAGCTGGCTGGGTTTTTTTGGCCTTCTTTTTCCCAGCATTTCGTATGTGGTTTTGGTTT
>VYXD01002180.1:716079-767992 GCA_013397195.1 Hylia prasina | reverse complement strand
GGGGGGGGTGTGGGGGGGGGGGGGGGTTTGTTTGTTGGTTTGGGGTTTTTTTAAACTTTTAATTTTTTCATTTTTTCAATTTGGTCAAGCATTTCCAAGCCTACAGCTCTATGCAAAGATGACAACATAGAAATAGCGTAACAGAAAGAGTCAGACATCTAACAAAATAAAATTATTTTCCCAGTTTTTTACTTTTTCCAGCTAGATCACCAATCGCATAAATATTTACTTTCTGTGTATATACAACTCAGTGGCTGCATTGTTAATGACTACAATTGTACTCAAACAAATGTGTCTTGTTAATAAGTCTCCACCTGCTTCCCCAGTATGTCTCCCTGGGACTGATTCTGGGAAAACCTCTTCTCATGGGGGAGAGAGGAGCATATGTGAAAGGTGTCCTGACCTCTGATCATGAACACTAGAGACCTACTTGGCTCAGAAATTCCAGAACCAGATCAAAACACTGAACCTCTTTGTTTTCCTTTCTGTAAAATGGGAGCACTCTGTACAGATTTCCTTATGCTGAAAAATACTGTGCAAATGCAAGTTAATTACAGTGTAACTACTTGAATACTTCCAGGAGGATGACTGATTATGGGGATTTAACAACATGATGAATTCTGTGTATGAGACATAACATTTTTATCTCTTTTCCTCTTTGAAATTCATTGTAAGCACTTCCATGGAAAAACCATACACTGTAGAGAACAGTTGTTCACTCTTAGGACTTGCAAACTCAGTATCTTTATGAAAATGATGCTCACATGACTTCATGACATTTTAATATTTTGCTTTGCTTTTTGATTGCTTTCACTAAGAAGTCAAGAAACCCTTAGAAAATAGTGTTGAAAATAGGCGCTACAACTTTCCAGAGAAAAATAGGTTATACCTCAATATACACTTTCTACTGCTAACTATAATTTTGAAGAGTGATTAAGTATTTTAGATGTGTTTCCTCTTTAAAAACATTTGCAGGCAGTCTATGTGTGTAGGGATGGTATTTTATGTTCTTTAAATGTCAGGATTCTACAGGATTCTGTTTAAGTTCTACAGACTTTAACATTATAATGACACCAAATTTAAGTCATTAAAGGAGAGATTCAGCTCACATTTAAATCATTGAAGTTAGGGATTAAATCTAAGTACATGAGCTTCTGCTATAATGCAGAAAGACACAAACTTCCAGAAGCCACGTATGAAAAGACCTACCCTTTAGAATTAACAACAAAACAATCTGTCATTTTGATTCATGGAGGTTAGCAAAGATAAATACCCATTTTTAATTAGCTAACCAGGATGGATATCAGAAGGAAAAGTAACAAGGAATAATATAAAACATATTAGTAATATGAATCTAACAAAAGATGAAACAGAGACCAAGCACAGTTTCCTCCATTGATGTTCAAGAGGAGTTAAGGCTGAAGTTATAACCATCTGTTAGAAAAGTTTCCTTCTGGATTTAGAGGGAACAGTTTCTAGTGCTATTGTCCATAGCTAAAAGAAGTCCAAACTCCAGATACAAAAACCATCACAAGAATCAATGTTTAAAGGTCTCATATTAAGATACTTTCTCTTGTATTTTTTAGCCATTAAAAACTGAGATTTTAGCTTTAGTCATGTTACTCATCCAAACAGCCATTTTCAGTTACCACATGACATCTGTAGACTGCAGTAACCTCAGTGGGAGCTCTATCAATATGTGTTTAGGCTTAAAAGGAATTGTACCCATCAATTTCTTTGTACTTAGGTCAAGAGATGTTGCTAGCATCCACATTAATGCAATATGGCAACTGCAGATAGCTGCTGAACTTTTTGAATGCCTGGCTCCACAAAGATTAAAATTGCTCTTTTTTCGCCTAAGATATTTCAAGTTCCATATGTCAAGGCAATTTCTATCACTCCATAGTTCAAGGCATGAAATTTTTATTTTATGATGGTAAACATTAGGGCTTCAATGGCCTTATAGATTCCCTTTTCACAAAAGGATTCTATACAAAGTCTCACCATTCATCTAAAACTTATATTATATTTAGAAATGAAATTAGAATGTTTTTTATAATTATGTACAGAGTAGTTCTTTTGTTTAGTGACCTGAGTTGAAGGGAGCAGGATACGGAGCTCATGTAGTACAAACATGACCATGAAATGAATATTTAATACCAAGAAAATAAACCTCTAAGTAAGAGTCCAGACTGTCACTAAAACCTACAGGAATGGATTGCATATAATGCAGCCTTTGAGAGTATATAAGAAATAACAAGACATTGGCAGGCAAACAGAAAAAGGAAGCTTCCTGGATCTTTTCCACTAATAAATTCTCTTCATTTTGGCAAGAGATATCTGTAATTTGTAAGTGGTTTTGATCTTAAGGAAACTTTCCTGCATTTCTGCAATGAAGGAAGAGTTTCTGTATGGGAGGCTGTGATATCAGCCCCTTTGGGTGGAAGGCCAGGATAGAATCCGACACTCACGCAGGGACTGGTACTGGTTTCAAAGATAGTTCTTATCTCTTCTTCTCAGAGACCAAGCAGAAAATCACAATGTTGTGCTTGATGACAATAGAAAATATAAGGTCATAAATTGCTCCCTGTTTTGCTCAGATGCCAACTCCACACAACACTACAGATGTTTCTCCCTCTGTCACCACCAGCAGCTCTTACACCAGCTATCATGAAAGCAAGGACAGAAATTACACAGTGTACATGTTATTTGCACTTTTAGTCTGCATACTTGTGATAGTGGGAACATATAATAAGGGAGATAATTTTCTGGTTTCATTCAATAAAATAAACTTTTTTCCCACTAAAATCAAACATTTCATAACAAAATTTTCCTTTTGAAAATAAAAATAAATATACACCTAGCATTTCCATCTACATATTATTGTATATATTTTGCAGCAGTGAAAGATGTACAGCAAGGAATCAAATGGGGAATAATTCTAAACATTTCCTTGTCCCACTGGGAGTTAGTCTTCAGCCAGGCTAGCTTTTGAAAACAATATTTGATAGTATTCAAGGAATTTTAAAACATATCTGTATGGAGAAAGTTGATTTTTACTTGTAAAATAAATTAGCTGCAGACTAGCAAGTCTTTAAACAAAATATCAGGAGAGACATTGTTACCAGAGATGAAGTCCTGCCCAGCAGGTTGCCCAACTACAAAGGCATACTTAAATTGTGCTTATCCCAATTCCATGTGGGCTCCTGTGGAGAGATTCCTGGGGCTGCAAACATGTGGAACTAATCAATCAGATAAAAACATCCACAGTTCTTAAAAAACATATTCTGTGCTCAATGTGATTTTGGCACAAATGTGTAATTTAATATCATACCTGATCCAGGTTACAAATCAGCTGGGATCTGCCCTCTAATGAAGATGCTTTGCTACCTCAGGTGTTCTACACATGGGCAAACAGTTTTTAACTAACTTCCCTCATTAGAGCCATTATTGAGGTTTTAGCTTTAACAATGCTATGGAAAACAGCTATTGAGGAACCTGTACTTGCTTGGCAAAAAATCTCAGGGTTTGGAAGACAGGCACCAATACCTCGCTTCTGGCTAATTAAGATGTTGAATAAGCTTATGTTAATCAAGGTTCATCAAACTATGCTTCATTAATATGCAAATTGGTAAACCCTTCCACAATTGCCCTACCATCTGAACTCTAGCTATGGGCCCCAAAACAGACAATAACTGGAGTTGTAATTTATGTTTTCAGTTGAGGAGATCATTTTCTGAAAACAAAGGAATTGTGAGGTAGAATGCAAATGTATATTGTTTCAAAATACACATGGATACATTAGACAAACATTATAGATATTTATAACAATGTGAAAGTTAAAAGATGTGTCAGCAAAAGGACTTCATGTGAGTGATATAAAAGGAAAAGCATTTCTTTCCTCAGATTAATTTATCAGAGGTAATGGTCCCATACAGATGGACAGAGAGGTACATCTAGAAGTCAGTTCTAACCATTTGAGGGAGAAGTTATGCCAATTTAGATTAATAGTATATTATGATAGATATCTTGAAAAGAACTGTTGGTTCAATCTCTTTTAGTCTGAACACATATTAACAGAACTTAGAATAGCCTTAGGAAAGTGTAATATTCAGATGACCTAAAATATAATTGTCATGCCTGATATTTTTTATCCACTAGTCCTATATGTTGCCAGCGCAGCATCTTACCAAGGCCCCATGAATCAGTCCAAGGAGACTGTCTCCCCTTGGCTAGGAGTTTATACAGGATGTAAATTAAGGTCTACATAGGTCTCAATTGTTTACAAAGTCAATGAGAGTCCTAATTTAAGCATTCAAAGTAGGTGCCTTCAGAAGATAGGACAAATACAATTTCCTCCTTCCTTCCTGCTTTCCTTTTTCCTCCTATTACCATAATGAACAGGAACACTTTGTTAGTCCACAAATAACTCTTTGCTTCAATACTAGTGACATACTGAAAACATGTATTAAAAATCAGCAGTTATTCAAACTGTGGGTAGCTGGCTGCAGACAGGCTAAGTGTGAAAGCTGGAACTTAAGCCAGTGATGATCAGTGAGCAGTGGAATGAGAAGAGCTGCTGAGATGGCCTCCCTGTTGAGGGATCTATACACAGGGGCCTCGTTCCAGAGCCCCTGGCAGAGCTCCTTCTCCAGAAAGGCAATGTGTCACGATGTCCTGTGTCACCTCTCAGTCCCATGTGGGTGTCTGAGGTACTTTAATGTATCTCTGGTGGCACTAGATCCCTGTGTGCGGGCAAGAAAATTGTGCTTCAGGTGTCAGCTGTCACTTGAGCTGAATCACATGCAGACATTTACCCACAGTTGCCCAGTTTTTAGGATCTTAATCTGGAACTGAATGCCAACCAGGTTGTTTTGCACATTCTCCCAGCTTTCACTCTTACTGTTCTCTCAGCACCTACTGGCATTTCAAAACACTTTCTGGGCAATTTATTGACTTAGAGAGAAAAAGGTGTGGAGTACGGAAATAGTCATAAAATGGAGTAACACTGAGTGCAAAGTCTAGTATTTAAGAGGGGTGCAGAGGCAGTCACATTCATTGTTCCTTCATATGTCTCCTGAGAATGCTCTGAAAGTCCTTGAAGTTCCAAAGTCTCAGTTCTTACACCAGTTCTACACTGGGTTTGCACTGCGTAAGAAGGACTAATGCAGGAAAAAAAGAAATCCTGCATTTTTGTAATGTAGATGAGTTTTGACTGACAGGTTGACCCTTAGCTTCCTTTATTTAGCACTGAACTATGATACTCCTATTCATGGAAGTAAAAATAATCCATTTCTCTTTCCTCTTTTCTGTCTGTATGCAATCCAGAAAATTTCAAAAGATCTTACAAATCTCCATAGATGTCAGCTAATAACGTACTGGGCTTGGACAGACTCAGGTATTGTTGGAAGCGAAAAGTTCTTTCCCCTTAGGAAATCACTGGTGGTCTTTCTCAAAGTGTCCGCCAAAAGATCATTAAAATTTCAGTCAGTTTTAATTGGATAAGACCACACCTCTCTATAATTTCACTGTGCATCAGCAATGACAGACAGCATCCTGCTCAGTCTGACACACCCTGTGGGCTGAATTTTAACTTTTAATGGACCAAAAGTCAATCTCTTAAAACCTGGAAGTTTACAGTGGAAAATACTTTTCTAGATAAGAACTGAGATTTCAAAGATGAAGATTACTTACATCCAGCCAGGAGGTACAACATGCTCATAAATGTAACAACTTTTCAAAGATGAAGGGACGTGGCCATATGTTACTGAAGCACACCCCAGTAAGAGAGTGGGATGTGTGTGAACTCTTCAAACCTTAGCCATATATCATTACAATCTCCCACAGATCAGACATACAAACTATCCTGCAGATGATCTCCTAGTTGGCAATTCAATATCTGCCTGTTTACAATGGATTTAAAAACAAGAAAATCCCAGGATATGGAGCACACAGTGATTCTAAGGAGGATATGCATAACAGAATGATGCACCAGCAGTCATGCAGATTTCCATCACAAAGTTTTGAAAGGCACAGAGACATGTCTAGAAAATATAAGCATCATTGAAACACATGTGACAAAAATACTCCACCCATTCTATATTCTAATGCTTCATCAGTAAAAAAATACTGAATTGGTATCTGACTACTTTCACAGCATTTAAAAAAATGATAAATGATGATTTTGAAGCAGCATTGAAAATTTCTTGTTTTGTCAGGCAGTCAAATGGGATCTGTGTCTAATTCCTATCCTTTCCCACCAGACTGGACCTCCTGCTGCTTACAGTTTGCAGCATGGCAGCTTCACAGGAGGGCCCAGGTGTGTTTTCCTCCTGTTAAGAGTATGACAAGTAGAATTCATTTGGAGTATGCTTAGCCTGACTTAATGACATTCACTTCAGGTAGTAATTCCTAGGAAGATGGGCAGCCTTCAGCTCTAAGTGTAAGCTTTGTGAATCCTCTGTCTAATAACAAACATAGAGAGTGTTTAGTTAACATGAAAGATGTTTGATGTTTGCATGAGTCTTTTCAGATGAGTTCAAGCAACAGACCTTACAGTGGTGCAAGTAAGAGTACAAGTAAAAGAATACTAACAAAACCAGCTGGGAAAAAATCTGCAGTGTGACAAGTACATTTTAAGAAATTTTCATTAATGTTTAGACATACATATATGTTTATGTAAATAATATAGAAAACACCCCCCTTTTTCTTGTTGGTTTTGTTTGTTTGTTTGCTTGTTTTTTGTTTTTTTTTCTCTACATGGTGTTTATGTTACATTTGGACCAAGAAATGTGAAAAAACTCACCAAATATCACCAAACTCCATCACAGCACCAGTGCGGCAGCTCCACCTTCAAAATTTCTTTTACAGAACAGTTTATGTGTTTTGAGAAGCAATATTACTGTTTTCATCTGCATAAACCTTTCAGTTGTGACAAACAGTGGATAGCTAATGCCTGCTGGAACATGTTTAGATTGCTCTAATTTTATAAGTGAATGTTATGTTTGCTTATGCGTTTCCCTCTGCCTTTGGAATTTTTGTTCAGCTTTAACGAAATAAAAGACCTTTATAGCCAAGATTTACTTCTTCATGCATAAATGTGATGTTGGTGGTGTTCAAGACCCTTCATCCAACAATAATGGCCATATAAAAGTCCATGTATCTTTGCTTTTTAAAGATTGAAGGGATAGCCAATTCTCTGTTTCAGACAGGTAATTTCAGGACTGTTTGGCAAAACAATTTTAGTATAGTTCCTTTATTATCCAGAGCTATAAAATCACAAGTTGTAAGTTCTATTAAGTTAGATGCCTATTTTTCCTCCAAAACACAATTTGGAAATTTAGAATTCACGAAAACTAGGAAAGTAGCAGCAAATGCACCTCTTTTATCTCTGTAAACTATAGGATGCTGTTGAACAGTTTAGAAACACTGAACCAGAGTAATTTCTCTTTTAGAGAACTGAGGATCCTTAACTGGTGTATCAATTACCAGAGAACACATCCTGCTTCTTGTTTGCTTGCAGCAAAACCAAGGATGTGAAATAAACACCCTGGAGATACTGTAGTACTGTTACCTTTGCCTACACACAACCAGGAGAAGCCTAACCAGAAATATCAGTTTATTATCATTTGCCAGGAGTGATACCACTAAGAGTGCGTACAAATACTTGATAAAGACCACCCTAAATTTACTTTTATTTCTAAGGTAAGGAGTACCTCATAGCTGTGGTGGCATTTCAAGAATCATGGCCATATCTAGTGGTGCAACACAAAGCGCTTAATTAAGTTTCCCTTGCTTCTAAAGCTGTTAATAAGCTGAGGAGAGGGAACATTTTTATTATAACTCCTAAAACACTGCTGTCACATCCTTATATTTATATGCATTCTCATATTAAATCACTGAATTTTTCTGTCCTTGGGCCCCTCTGGCAGATCTCATTAGTAGTTGTTTTTGTGGAGATTTTTGTTTTTAAGCCAAAAGAGAACCATAGTAACTGTGCATTCCCCAAACCATTTCATTCATGAGTGGGAAACGAGTCTCCAAATCTTTACTCACATGAGTAACCACATTGATATCCTTGGGCCTTCCATTATTAACAGCTAGAACTGTGAGTATAAATCTGCAGGATTTGGATGTGGTGCTTCATTACTTCATAGGAGTGAAATCTGTAGCTGAAATCAATAGCTAAGCATGCGAGGCATATAAAAGATACACATTCTTTCATGGAGGTCTGATTGCAATGCATCTCTCAATTTTGTTTCAGCATCAACAAATAAGCATATGATTGTACAGAGGCATACAGACTGTAGGCAGTAATTACAAAGACACATTTTAGACAGACATTCTAGCCTCAATAGAGGAGTTGGGAACAGTCCATCAGAAAGAACAGAATACTAGTGGAAAAGGTCAACACTTCTTGAAAAACTAACATAGTAAGTCACAGACCAAGTTTTTGGTTCTCTGTCAATCAGTAGTGTAACTGTTGTCAATCATTCCCTCTTACCTTGTTTGTGATTTTTGAATGGCCACAAAAGAGACTTTTGTTGGTAATTATGGTCTTTACAATTGGTCTGAGTCCCAGGCAGGATTTTCAGAGCCTGTGGAATAGCACTGGTACACCCCAAGCTGCGCTCACGTATGTCCGACCAATTCAAGTAAAACTTTCCCACGATAATATGAAAGGAAATAAAAGATCCTGACCAACACAAGTCACTATTCCAGAAATAACAAAAGGGATAGGATATCCAGGATCTTCTGGTTTAACATGATTTTTTTTTTTTCTTAAAGACAATAAATATGATCGCTTTTCTTTTGGAAAGGTGCACTTAGACAGGATATGCACCTGTGCATTTTGGATCTTCTAAAAGAGTATTCCTATTCTCTGCCTAGCCACATGCTTCCCATTACACTGACAGAAGCATTCTGCTAAAAACTACTGCCAAGAATTAATTTTTTTTGTTTATTTTTTAATTCCTGAATTCCCCTAGGATTTTTCCTTTCCTCAAATATTTTCACCTTCCACAGATACATTTTTGTTTTGTTTTCTTTGGATATCAATTTGTCTTGGCCCTTCTGAAAACATGAAAAGATTTGTGAAGAAAGGTTCTCAAATAAAACCCATTTTTGGAGTTGATTCGGCAAAGTAACAAATCTGCTAACATCAAAGCAAGAACATCTGAAACTAAGAATTAGGTGGAACAGATTTTTCAACAAATTGTAGCCTCTATAAATTTACCCATTGCCAAACAGCCAAGTCTGTTTATTTGCTTGTTTTCCTAGCTTTGCCAAAAGAAAGGCTCAAACAACTTTGAAAAAATAACAGCAAAGTTGGTCAGGGGAAACCATCCCCTGTGCTGTAAACAGTGCCTCTCCCAAGCTGCAGCTGCACAAAGCAGAGACAATGCAGGGACCCTCAGCATCATTAACCAACTTCCCTTCCTCACCAAACAGTAGCTTCGATAAAGCAATTACAATAGCATCATGGAACAGCAGAACAAGGAAAAAAAAATAACCTTACCAGCTTCTCCTACAGTACACAGCTGAAAGGAAAACAAAACCCCCAGCTGCCGTATCGCATGCAATTGGTCTCTCAGAATGAACTGACTGAAAGAACTATGAAAGGCTAAAGTCTTTCGGCCCCTCTGTTCAGCCTCTCTTCAGCTCCCACTCTCCGAGCTTCCTCACAAAGCCATTCTCCTACTCCCTAATCCTCGCACGGGAAACAGCAGCGCGCACCAAATGACTTCAGCAGGAGCGATCCTCCGGGGGGTGGGGAAGAGACGCCGCTGGCAGCGCTCAGCCCCAGCCCCGCCGCCGCGCAGCATCCCCAGGGAGGGCGGCCGCACCAGCCTGCCAGGCTCCTGGGCACAGCAGCGCACAGGCAGCGCCACAGGACCACGGAAAAGTGCACACCTCCAGGCATCACCTCCAGGCATCACCTCTCAGCCGCCCCTTTCTGCCTGGAGAACACCCCTGGGTGCTTGCAAGAGTCCCTCGCGTGCATCCCAGTTAGCCTGCACTGAAGTAATTAGGCTTTTTTTCTTCTTTTATTGTTAGCCACGTGACTTCCTAAAGCTCTTCTTGGGCCTTGGATGTTTCTTTTTCACAAACAACAGCAAGTAAAATCTTAAATATTTCAGAGAGCAAAAAACCAACAAAGATGTTCCCCCAGAAAATCAATAACAAAATTATAAGACAAGAGATCCCAACAGACACAAAATCAATAACATTATGGGTCACCACATTAAGAAACCCTGAAAGGCTTCTGATAGCTAAAATCAGAACAAGCAATTGCATTTTTCACAATGAGAAAAATATTCTATCTTCACTTCCAGTTTATGTAAAAAGAGACTTTTTTTAATACAAATTGTCTTGAAAACATGAGATAGATATTGAGACAACATCCCCTGCATAGCCTCTGCTTTTCAAGAATGCATTAAATCTTTGTTAAAGAAACACTGTTGTCATAATAGTTTCTAGCACAAGTTTTACTTCTCCACAAGACTCAAAAACTCAGAAACAGGCAGCTGCCACAAAGTAAATCAAAGACCCAGAAAAGCAGATGGCATAATTTCACATCTTAAATGTTGGCTGTGAGCCTTCCAGTAATAATTTATAAGGAGACTTCCTCCTGCTTGTTCCTCTGCCTGGCAGCATGCTGTTTGAGCCTTTCAAACAAAATAAATAGACTTCAAGCCACCAGCTTCACACACACTAACACTTACCAATGCTATTTCAACCTGACACAAGCTGACTTTGTTCCTCTGTGACCCTGGAGAGAAAACCAAGGTGACAGCTTGATGGATGCGAGCTCTTTTCACAATGTGGGTTGTGACTTCACAGGCCTGTCTCCCCATTATTGCTTAGCTGAAGGAGGAGACAGGAGCAGAGGAGAATCTTCCACCATACAGAGCCATTTTAACAGTGAACCAAATGCGCAATAAATGCCTGGAACACATTTTCCTACCTCAAAAATGTGAATTTAAGGGAAGCCCTTTCCACTTTTCTTTGAGTTTGGGTCTAAGGGCAGAAGGAAAAGGCTTAAAGAGGAGGAATTGATCCAAATGGCTTATTTCAGACATATTTTAGTTTAAGAAAATAGCAACATCACCACAGAACAAAGGAAAGAAGGAAGGAAATAAAGAATTTTGTTTGTTTCATTTTCATTTATGACCAAACACTTAGATGTGACTTTTGTGAATTATCTCTTAACTGTGCTAATTCAGTTATTGAACCATGAATCTTGAACAATTCTTTTCTGGACAGAGGTCTCACTGCAGTAATCTGAGGCAAACAATTCCAATGTGATGTCTTTTATTTATTACCTAAAAGACATCATAAAATATCAGAGGATTCATACATCTTAAAACTGGTGTCTGCAAATTCAGTATTTGAATGCAGATTCTCTGCTAGAATGAATTCAGAAATCTTTTTACAAGATTAACATATTCAACATAAAAATCCTGCCAGATTTCACAGAACTCTTCAGGAAGAAATTGCCTTTCCATGAAAAAGGTTGAAAAGGGGAGATGGTGAATGAACTCTGAAATGTAAGGCTCCACCTCCACAGGCTTGAGCTGATTAACAGACATCCTAATGCCTGTAGTTGGCCTCTAATTTCCTTAGAGAGGAGCACAGGCTGTTAATATATTTTGGTCTTTGTTTCTGATTGTTCATCTAATCAGATGGGTTTATTATGGATACTGGAGGGTATCAGAGCTCTGATTTTACAGATGAATCCTGGGGCCAAATGACCCGCCTCAAGGAAGTCTTTGGCAGAAAACCAAATCACTGCTGTTCCAGAATAGTTCACCCCAGCTCCAGTAATTCTCATGCTCTAGATGATTTCTGAAAACAGGGACTAGTCTACTCATGTTTGAGATAAAGCTTAATATGCTCTACATTTGTTATCACAGAAATTATGTTACTATTGTTTCTAGTTTGGGATTAGATATTCACAATTCTGCCAAAAAAAAAAAAATGGGCTCCTTTTCACTCTTTCAAAAAACAGTAGTCTTTTCAAAAAGATGCACTTTGTTTCAGATATCAGTATTTAAGTGCTTCCATATTTACAAATATTTTTATTTCTGTAGAATATCTGTGAGGTAGTAGCCAACTTATGATACTGAAAGATAATCAAACAAAAGACAGAAATTGATTGATACTCAAAAAAAGTAAAATCTGAAAGATTTATACAGAGGAATGCCAGTAATTATCGAGTTTCATCAATTCAAGTCTATTTTTTTTTTTTTTTCCTAAGAACCACCTTAGAACTACACTTTGGCTTAGGTGACCCCATTCTGGGACTTAGGAGGGGGAACTCTAGCATGGTGAAAATCATGTGGTATAAATTTCACCATTTAAAAGAAGTTTTAAAAGATGTACTTGTGAACCATTTATATCCCAATTACAGCTTCTAAACTGCCACCACGGCTTCGTTTCTCCCTAACAATCTGAGAGCATTCCCATTGTAAAGAAGGAAGTACCTTAAACATTTTAGAAACAATAAGGCCTCTTCACAGACCACTTGATATAAATATAGGCCTCTTCACAGACCACTTGATATAAATATATTACCTCTAAATAAAAAAGTTTGTACCATCCAGCAGGTGGTTAATTATGCGATGCACAAATGAGATGAGATCTACCGGTCAAAAGAAAAAATGAAGCATGAAAAATGCAGCCACCTTTGTACTTGGAAGCTTGCATAGAGGAACAAAAAAATCACAATAGGCAACAAACAAAATCACAACAAGCAACAGGCATGAAAATTTTGGAAGAGCTCATTTTTCTCATTCTTGTAGCAGAATGTAACTTTCAGACTCATAATAAATATCTGAAGGCAGTTTGAGCTTTAGGAAATAGCAGCCGGTTTGCACACTTTGCTCCAGAAGTTTTTCTCTGCTTCCTCAAAACTATGTCCTCTTATCTGTATAATCTGTCCAAAGCACCTTTTCACACACAACATTTACTCCTTTCCATGTTTCTAGGATTAACAAAAAGCATAAGGCTCTTGGATAAGGCTTTCATTTGGATAACAGCCATACATGTTTAATAGCAATCATAAGAGCAGCTCAAAAAATCTTTTCTACAAGTAGAGTGGTGCAGGCAATTGCACTGGAAAAGATTCCAGCAAAACTAAAGATTCCTAAGCTCTTTGAGACTCACTGGTGTGACTGATTAATGCAATCTACTGCGGCTCTTTGATATTTTTTTTACCCTAAACTCCCAGTAATTCTTAAAGGCAGTGTGGAAAATAGAATCATAGAAAGACTTGGGTTGGAAGGGACATTGATGATCATCTAGATTATCTGGAGATGGCATATCTTTATAAACATATCTTTATAAACAGAACTGTGTACCTTTATATACACATTTTAAAGCTACTCCATCTGACTTTTAAGCATGAGTTCCATGTCAATAGATGTTCTAGAGAGTACACTTTTCAAAGGGCTTCTTAACACAGTCAATTAATTTTAAAAGTTTACTGTTCAGTGGTAAGGTGGTTTAATGATCTATGCTCATATAACATATGTATGTCGGGCTCATATAACATATGTATGTCGGATTTCAGGATATTCTTTATCTACTTAACTGTTTGTTTTTTTTTTCTGAGAAAGCAGTGGGAAACTGGAAGTGCAAACTGGAAAAGGAATGACCCAGCAAGAAGGAAGGAAGGATTAACATTGAGAAGAGAACACAGTAAAAAAAGAGTAAGAAGGGAGAGAAATTAAAAACTCAGCTGATTAGAGTCACTTGAGCAAGGATGTTACAGAAGTCAATGTTTCAGTTCATCAAGGGTTATCTAATAGCATTTCTCTGGGGTTTGATCTCCATGGGTTTAGCCTAAACCCACTCTCCACTTTTGTTTCAGAGCTGGATGAAAGCAAAAATTCAGCAGTGCAGCTGGGTTTACATTAGGCATGTGTGAAGCTGAGGATGTCTAGCTTGGAACTTCAAAGCACATCAGCCAACGCTGGTGCATCGGCCTGCAAACTTCAGTAAATATGTCAGTCTTCCTAAAGTTAGATAGAAGAGCAAAATTTAAAGAGCAAAGTAAAAGAACAGCACTGGGCTTGCACAACACTAAATCTTCATTCCTCCTTCAGCAATAAGATACACAGAGCAAAAACGAGGTTCTCTGTAAATCTGGCAAGAAAAAACATTCTGAATGCCTTTTCAGAGGCTTTGGCATATATGGTGTTGGATTTTTTCAGTTCCCACAATATGACATGCTGGTCAAAAATAAGCCAACACTATAATTTTGGGCAGTGGGGTACACCTCCTGTTCAGTCAGAAAAAATTCCTATAATCCAACCCATCTTCTACAATCCTCTGCACCAACCTAGGGATGAGTGGGCAGAATGGGGTCCAGAGACATCCATGCTATGGACATTCCCTGGTATTTTTTGAAGATCAGATATTGTCATCACAACTGTGCTGCAGACAGACTGATATGAGCAGACACACAGACACAGGCGTAGAGAAGACTGGACGGCCTTTAAAGCCCAACCATCAAGACTATTGTAACCTCTTTAGCATTTAAAGACAAACATCTGCTAAAAAATTCTTAGGCTTGTTAAGTCTTTTGGAGGAGACACATGTATTTTCCCTGTAGTTCAGAGGTTTGCAGCACAGCTGGAATTCCAACTTTTGGATATTACTACAGTGAAAACATATACACAATGATTTACATAGTGGTATTCTTGCCCATTTTTCCAAAACAAAGAGAAATTAATAGAGTTAACTAGGGTGTATTTGGGAAGGGGGAGGAGAATAAGGCATAAAGTGGGGTACTGACATATGGTATAAATAGCTTATGGGAAACTGTCCTGCAGACTTCTGCAAGCACAAGCATCATCAATGCCTTACAGTTAATCAGACTCCACACAAGAAATCTACTTATACCAACAAGAATTTGTAGTACTGAGCTGGAACATAAGCACTGTTGCAGATTTACTCCCTCATTAAAGATTCCTCCCAGGAATTATCATCATATTCATATGACAAGAAAAAAATAACATATGACTTTATCTGGACATTATCCAATAGTAGACTATTAGGTGTGAGAAATTCCTGAGTTAATACCATGCATGTCTCTTGCTGTGAGAAAATGTGGGACTTTTTTGTGCTTTTTTATTTCTGCAAAACAACGTAAGATAAACCTGTTACAATCCAGGAGAGATTTCAGAGTATATATTAAATGGCAGAAGATTCAGAAAGTGATAATATGGCCTAGAACTGAAACAAGAAGGGGAGAAACCTTGAAAAGGCAGCTTTGCAAGGCTGGAGAACCCACTTTCCTGTTTGAGTACACTGGGAGCTCTCATTCCAGGTGCTGCAAGCGTTGTGTTTCTGTAACATCTCAGCAGTAATCTCCATCCCTCTTTCAGAGGCCACTTCACCCTCAGTGCCCCAGCTCAGACCTACATGGTGAGGAAGAGGATGGCATACCTGATGGCCAAACATAAGGGAGACCATTGCAAAAGGGAGCCTCCAGCTGAATCACCAAGCACAAGTAACCCCAGGAAATTATTTTTGACCACATATAAACTTCAAGCCACCTTCCTTTACATCTCACATATATATATATGCAGTCAAATTGCCTAAAATTTAATTTAATTTGGCTTTTAAGCTCTTATAACATTTTATGTTATTATTTTGCTCAGGCTTCTCTAAGCATCCGGTTTTTCTTCTCTAATGATGTATTTCCCTTCTGCCTTTATTTTGTGGTTTTTAATTTGACTAATTTCTCTTTCTCTTATAGCAGCTTACTGGTCCAATTCATCAGAATCAAAGTAGCCAGAAACTTTATTATACTCACCCATGTGTTTCCTTCCACCTAAAGGAACTCCACTAAAGCCTAAGTTTTATTATGAACAGGATAAACGTTGCGCTAAGGTCAAACCTAACTTGAATTAATGGACAACAAACAAAATACTGACTGTCCAAAGTTTATTGCCTATAATGAAGAGAAATATATCATGAAAAAGGCCAGAGTACCACCTCTGCAGCACCAGGTAAACAACATTCTTTCTTGTACCAGCTGGATGATGCAGTGATACCGGCAGAAACTTATGTGACCCAGCTATTTTCCAAAAAACCTGAATCCCTCTCAAGTGCCGGTATGGTCTTGAACTTCTAAAATCCACTGGAAGCAGGTTTGATAGTTCCTGCATCGCTGTTTGTGGAGCCAGCAGGCTTGACTGCCGTGTAAATGGACCTGCATGTGAAACCGCAGTGGATCAGCTGCATAGGAATAAAGGAGGCGTTTACACTCCCAAATACAAATCCTGGGGAAGATACCTGGCAGGGCTCGCGCTTGCAGCTCCCCGCCTTAACTTTGGCAGAGGAGAGGCTCCCTCCTATGGCTAAACCCTGTAAAGCTGGGAGCACCACCCTGAGCACGGACGCTTCAGACAGAAAGTCGAGAAAGAAAGAAAACTACAAAAAAAAACAAAAACAAAAAAAAAAAAAAAAAAAAAAAAAAAACAAAAAAAAACCAAAAAAACAACAACAAAAAAACCCAAACCAAACCAAACCAAACCAAACCAAACCAAAACCCTCGATGTTACCTGTGCTAGACACATGGAAACTGAAATCCAGAAATCCATATTTTGCAGACATAAAAAAGCCATTATAATGATTCAACAATAATAATAATAATGGCATTAATCAGAGTTTTCTAGCTAAACACCTCACACTTCCCTACAGAAATTATTTTTAAAAAACATTTTTTAATGCTTTTGTAATGTTTTAATAGCTAAAATAGCACAGCAGTCAGAGAAGGCCCACCTTTCTGGAATAAATATGAGCTAGAGAATTACAATGAAGATACATTGCACAAAACAACCAATGTGTTTAACATTTTTTCAAACCCATTAGGCATGTATAAAACATAACACCAGAAAAAAAAATGTATGTCATTGGATACCTACTTATGATCTCTTCTTAGCTTTTATTTTTTTTTCTTACACTGGAAAGCCAAGGTACTGATACTATGAACTTGGAATTACTGGACTGAATGATGCAGAAGCACAGGTTTACTTATCTAAAAGAAATAGCAATTGTATCTTGAGTCCAATAATGCCACTTGCCTAAAGAATATAAACTTGCCAAAAATAGGGGGAAAAATGTTCAAGAAAATATTCAGTTATTCATTTTTGACTTGAAACAGATTGTGGTTTTTAAATTTCCTTTATTACAATTACAGCAAGTAAACTCTTTCACCAACTCTCTCTGGGCAGCTCGGCTTACGTTGAAGCCTACCAGACCTAAAAGGAGTTGTCACAAGTTCTTGGTTTCCATTGTTTTTATGGCAATAGTATTTATCACCGAAAAGAAAAATAAAAATCATGGATAGTGTTCTTGGAGAAATAATATTTATTAATTCCTCTAAATTAATTGTTTTACAGCTGGAAAAAAAGGTAGAGTGGTTAAAACATTTTCCTTTCATTTATTTCCCATTTCAAGAGGCTTTATTGTTGGCTTTTCATTTGTTCCATTTCAGTCTCAATACAAGTGAGTGCAAAAGGGTATCTGACCAAGTACAATAAACAACCTCTTGACTGCTAAAATTTTATTGTGGTACACTCAGCACCTGCCCTAGCACACTTTTCATTAATGGACTACAGTAAATGTTTATATAACTACCAAGAGAGTTTATTAATGTGAACAAAAATTCTAGTAGATAGATCATCCTTTGCAGCAATTAACCTCTACAATAAAATGCAGTCTGACATATACACAGTTCTCTTAGGCACATTAGATTAATGAAAAGGGGGATATAAAATCAACCCTTATCCTGTGGTAAGAAATCCCTATTGTCCTATATACCAGCTTATTTGCAGAGTTTAAAGTATTACAGTTTTTATGAAAAATAAAAAGGACAACTTTAATTTTCAAGTAAATAATCAATTCTTATGCAAGAAAACTTCATATTCTCTCAGGTCGCTGTATGTGAGTGGAAATTGAAGAAGATCTGGGAAAAGCTACACAGAGATGCTCTAAAACATAGTAACTCCAAGAAGTAATCTGCTGGATAGAAACCTTCATATCTGGAAAGTACCAGATGTCAAGGTCTGTCAGTCTGTCTTCCCCACCTTCTCTTATTTAAGGATGTGGAGGACAAGTGAATCTAAACCTCAGACTGTAAATCTTCTCCGAGTGAAATTCAGTTTGAACTGTTAAGTATCATGGACACCAGAACATATAAATATTGTATCCTGGGAATGTCCAATTTTTCTATGCTGCAGCTATTTGATTTGTTTTCCATGTGATGAAGTAAACGATATTGAAAGCGCTTGAAGCACCTTTGGTATAAAATATGCAAAATGTGTTGGTTTTCAATTGTGTGTCATTTCAATCCACACAGCAACCTCTTGCTGGCACTAAACAACAAGGTGTGGCATCTCTCATTCATACAGTGAGTCCTAAATTGAACAAGGGTACTTGAAGGAATCTAAATTAATCACACATGAAACTTCCCAATTCCATGGATAACCTTTACTAAATAATTCAGATATCTCTGTTTCTTTTCTGATGACGATGAAATCCAGCAACATATTATTTTATTCCTCTGCATACATGTACATAAGTACATATGCATACGTATATATGTGCATCCATATCACAGAAATTCCACCAGAAATCACTGTAGAAAAAGCATCCCTTTATATATTTTTTAATTCCCAGGGAATCTTGACAGCATTCTTCTATTTTTCTCTCCTCAAGAATTCACAGAGCTTTTAGAACAAGTGAAGTCTTGAATATGCACCTTATTTAAATAAGAATGGAGGTGAATATACTCTTTGGCAGCAGCAGTGCCTCCAAAGACAAATGTTTTCTCCTATTACTGCCATGCTCTGAGCCTTGCACTCAGGCTGGGAGTCTGCTGAGCCCGTTCCAGCTGGGCTGGCAGGGGTTTTGCTCCCCCGGGGAGGAGGTCAGTCCCGTGGCCTGGGAGCAGAGGGCAGGGGAGCTGCAGGGTGACCCCACACCCCCCACATTGTGCTCAGGGGCTGCAAGTCAGCTCCTCTTATGCTGGGTCATGCAGTGAACCAGCCCAGTGCATCTGACAGACGGAGGTCACCTGCCATCCTGGGGATCCATTCACACGGGCAAATCTCTTCATCTGTGTGTTTCTGTAATTTGAATAGCAACTGTGACATCAAGAATGCTTCACAGGAGACATTTGGGGTACTGATGAACTCATTTTCAAAGAGCATTGGAAAAAGAGACGTAGTTGTGGGTGCCTTGCCATTAACAGAAAACTAAATCACACAACATGTGGTGCTCCTTACGAATAAAAGCAGTGCATGGCAGTAGAAAGGATATTGTGGAGAGAGAGACCAGGTATTAATAAACATTTTGAAGTTTGTACTTCACCTCTATTGCTATTGTGTGCTTCCACTGTGACCTTGGGTAACCCCAATCTCGCTGGTCTTTCCTTACCTGTCCTTATAGTGGAGCTTTTGTTCCCTCAAAAGATAAGCATTGTTAAGAAAAAGCCATTAAGTTTTATGGGATATCCAGCTATGCTGTGGGGAGAATCATAAGCTTTTGAATCTATAAATAAAAGATATATATAAGAAAAGATTACCCAAAAAGTCTGTATCTTCCAGATATCCCTTGATTTTTAGTTGTTGTTCCATTTGAACTATTCTTTAAATAGAAAATAATCATAAAACTACCAGCTTTATTATTGGTAACTTAAGAAATAAATTGGTGGGTAGAGCTGTTTGTACTCTTTAGAATTATTTAGCATTTTTATTTTCCCACCAGGGAAGTTAACCATATCTTTCAGAAATTATTTATACAGCAGTAGTCAGGAAAGTATCAAAAAAACCTGTTCATTGCTGTTTTCCTTTTATTGCTGATCTTTTCATAGAATGAATAGAAATAACCATAAATTAGAAAAGAGATTTATAGGATATAGTATCTAGCACAGTATGAAGTATCCAATTGTTTTGCCTACATAGAATTCCATTTCTAAATGATTAATAATACACTGAAATCATATTCAACAACTCATGCTGTCTTCAGAGAGAAAGGTGATGTGTTGAACACTAAGGAGCTGCACTGATGGAGTAACCAGTATTTCCCACTTCTCAGCAGTAGAGCCAGCTGTCCCAGAGCCAGATGTGCCTATATATTTTCTCCATATTCCCTGGCCCAGTACTGGCAGCTCCTTGACAGACATCACACACCATTTGTAGTATGAACAGACACTGTGAGGACATACCTGAGAGCCAGCAGATTAAACATCGTCTAGAGAACAAGCTGCTGGAAGCCTTATTGTTGCATTCAGTGGGGACAGCACCATATTCTGTGCCAAAGCAGGCATACACTAACTTCACCAACGCTGATCCTGCACACACAGATATCCTGAAGCAGCAGTAGAGAGGGTGTTGAAGCACATCTAGTATTCAACCAGTTGCTGATCTGCGCAGTGAAAACCTGCAGGGTTCATAGTTACCTGGTGTATGAGTTACTGTGCTATTTCTCATTCATATGACAATTAGCTCTAGGCCTTCTTAGCCTTCAACCCTGTAAGAGACTTAAAAATGTTACTTGTCTTAAACAGTATTAGGATCACTGAAGGATTTTCCCTCTATGGCAAACTATAGAAAACCTGTGACTACTAAAGCCCACCCCCCATCCCCAATACACCTCCTGGATTTCTGGGATTTGGATTTTGAGTTAAGCTGCCTGACAGGACCTTGATATAAGATCAATATGGTACTATTGTCCAATTATCTCAGGTCTAAGGAGAAGTAAACAAGGCTGGGGGCTGCCATAACCCACAGACTCATTTGCTGAGGCCAGGCTTTCACACTCTTTCCCTGCCAGTCAATGGAGAGGAGGAGTTTTTGAATGAGTGATGGTGAAACCTCTGGTCCATGTAAGACAGAGGAATTGAAGACCCACCACCAGAGGCTATAACTTGGGCTAAGTAAGCAGACCCTGGGGCGATAGGATGGTGCTTTTTATTATGCCAGTTTTCTTCTTCCCTGACACAAACTGGCCCAGCTGTAACACTTCCTTACTCCATGAAGGTCACATTCACATTCATGTGCGAGGCAGCTGCCATGTCTTAGAAAGAAAGGGTGATCATCTATCAAAGATCCTCAAAGTGCCCCCAGACTCCTTCCTGAGGCCTTCCTCCAGAGGACTGAGTGTGATCCACAAATGTTGCAAAAGATCCAGCGCTGCAAAAGGCAGCATAAATCTTTCCTTGCCCTGCCGGGGTGGTGTTTGGCTATACCCACATATACCTGAACACATATTAACCCACAGGACTCTATGTTTTGGGGACCCCCATGAGCAAGAAGATCATAAGGAAAGGACCAATGGGATGCCACTGGATCCACAGGGATTTTTACTATCTTTCTACTCTAATCTGTCTCTCTGTCACCGTCTGTCTCTGCTTTCTCTCTCTTTTTCCTATCTTTCTCTTGCTCTACTGCACATTTACAGTTAAATAAATCTATATTAATGACTTCGGCATAGGATCTCCTTTGCATATTAATTTGGGCAGAGGCATCTCTCACAAATCATAGTAATCAGATCAAAAAATCCCCAACATATATACAGCTTCAGGGGAAAAAAATAGTCTACTCTTTCCCATTCTTCTCATTTCTCGCTATCTCTTAAGAGCCAACACCTCCATGGACACAGAATACGTGTTAGTTCAGAATTTCTAATGAATAGACCTTTTTAAGTTGTACACTGCAGTATGAATTAGGGTTAAATAAAGCAAGTCTGTAAATTCCTGGATCTTCAGTTTTAGCCTGTGAAAGAGTCATCTACTAAGCTTGCACAGTGTCTAGAATAATGTGCTTTTCAAGTACAATATAATGTACAAATAATATAATGTAATGCAGTCTAATATTGTGAATTAAAAAATGAAGCACTAGAGTTATAGCCAAAATTGACATTAAGGTGAGTAACATACCAAGAGATATATGGGTTTACATCCTCCCCTTTTACAAGAAAGCCATCTGTGAACAGACATACCCTACTATTCCTGTTAGGTTTGTGTCACTGACAGTGAGTGCAAAGAAGAGAGAGGCAGGAAATGCAATTCATACTCTCACCAGATATATCTAATGATGCTATATGAAGCATGGATGATCTGTGGTGGTAAGAGGGATATTAGTGTGCAAAAATGCTTTTCCCAAAGCATTGGGAGTTGCTCAAGTGGAAAAATAATTACGTTTTTCAACTAGGACAGATCATCTACACGCAAATAGTGGCTCTGGTACACAGAAATAATCAGGAATTTGGGATATTAAATGCTCCTTATCAGGAAATTATTGTTTCAAAAGACTTATTCAAAAAACCAAACATTTCATAAGGATATCTAGCTTGCAGTTTGGAATCTGAGTGTCCACATTTCAAGTGACTGTCACAAGGACAAGCTATTTTTAGGGGGTTTTACTCCTTCTGGGGAACAACCTAAAAATACTCTTCGGTTTTTTTCTCCTTTTTTTTTTTTTTTTTTTTAATCTCAGAAGATTTTAATGGGATGAGAAAATTGTTTCCTGCTCAGCTCTCATAGTGAGTGGCTGGCAAATGATAGCAACACACAGATTGCAAACAGCTGGATTCAATCACTGCACTTAGTAGGTCCATGAAATGTGATTGTGGATGCACTAGGTACTCTAAGAACCATTAAAGAGAGTTCTTGCAAACTCCAGGACAGGCATCTGGCATTAACAGAGTTCTGAGACTATCAGGGAACATGGTACATCACACACCCAACTGATGAACCAATTAATCACACTGTAATTAGGAGTAAATATTCAGACACTAGAAGACACAGCAAATTCTTAAACTGTCTTACTGAAATATTGGTACTTGAAACTAGTCACCTTTCTAAAAATACAAATATGTGTTTTCTACAGTAAAGGTACTTTTAGGAAGAACTTTGCCTAACACATCTCACTCACAACACCATTTGGTGGCAAAATCACTCCATGTAAAAGAAGACATGTTCTACAGAAAGATGTACAGATTCAAACTCAAAAGAAATACATTCTTACCCTCCAGTCCTCTTGTCTTCCAAAATTCATTATTTTTACTAGACTGTACATCTATCCCACCACATTACTGATTTAATGGTTAGAGTAAGTGTTTTCACATCATCATATAATAGAACGATATTTTCAAAGTGATGTTTTATTTTTTTTTACTGATGGTGTTATCAGATGAAAGATCAAGAGGTGGATGAAACTTAAAACATAAACATATTACAAATCTTTGCAATTGTCAGCTTTGCTAAGTCACACACACATAAATTGAAATTTTATAGACATGGGAAAAGTTGTGTTAGCTGAAGGGGTTTTGTAAGCTTACTTAAATAACATGTTTTATTTCATCAGTCAAGTTCCAACAAAAATATGCAATTTAAAATTAAAAAGAAAAGAGAACTTAAGGAACTCCTTTTTCATGTAGGTTGGTAGATTATGGCTAAGCAAGGGGTTAGCTTAGATTGGCTTCTAGACTTACTTCCAACCTGAGCTGTCCTACGATCTTATCAACTACAGTTTTTAAGTTTAAAGCCTCTAAGAACGAACTAGCAATTCAACTCCTAGAATTACTTGTAATTAAAAAAACACAAAAGGAAAATAAAAAGGCAGAGTAATTTCAACACCACCAACATGTAGCACAACCGTGCCACAGTGTTTAGTGCTGCACCTCTCAGATAAGTGGACAACTCACCCAAGCAGGAGGAGCCTGGTGTGCCTGTGGTGAGATCCACAGGGATTTTCACAGAGTCCTCTCACAGTCACCCCTTCTGCCACAGCTGAAGACCGCCCACTGATCCCAAGTTTTTAAACAAATGTTATAATTGGAGCAAGGGTGCAAACCCATTTGTAGACTTGGGAATGTGTTACCAGGATAGGTTACAGCAGGTTTGGATGAGCCAAATTGACTCTTAGAACAGATTTCCTAATGTAGGCAGGATTTTATAAGAATGGACTAGACACATTTGTTTCCACTTAAAGGTGGAAAATTAATGCATAAGAATAGTAGTTAATAAACAAATTTAACAATATTCCACTGAATGAAAAAGGCCTTGTAATTGTGAAATAATAATTTCCTGTTTGAATAAACCAAGTCTATATAATGGCATATAATGAAGACTGAAGCTAAATGCAGTAGCTTTCTGTCTGCAAGCAATATAGGAAAGGTTTCTGAAAAAGCAGGAAAGTAATGCTTCAGTCAGAGGAGGTTCTTTATGCAACTTCTTTATGCAAGCTTGTCTTCTTATAGTTTCTCTTTTACACTCAGGTAAAGTGTACTCTATGAAGAAAAAACAAAGAACTAAAAATTGTTAACGGAATCCTATCAGCTCTTGTTTGATCTCTATGTGTGTAAAATAAAATAACATGATGATGTTATAGATCCAGCAAAATTTGTATTCAACAAAAGTGGAATAAAGCATAAACAGGACACAGAGAATCTACTGAACTGCTGTCCTGTACAACCATTAATCCCCACCATGAGTCCCATGCTTTATATCTATACCTCACCTGAAACATATTTTGCTCTTCTGTTGCCTGGTACCTCCTTTTGCTAGATAAAGAGGAATAAGGAAAAACAATGAAAAATTGAGAGGGCATGCTGGAGATTTGGGGATGCAGACTGATCTCTCTGACAAACTGGCTCATAATGGGTGAAAATACAATTCAAATGAATTATGGAGTTCTCTTCCTCACAAGCACATTTAGTGTATTTTCTATGTCTCACATGAATCTACCATGTATTATTTAAGGTGAATTGTTTTTATTACCTTTATCTGTGCATGGTAATAAATTACATTTGATGCTTTGCATTTAACTCCTTACTTTAAACAGCATTTTTGTTTGACTTTAGAGAGCACACATACATTGCAGGAAGTAATTCAGCAATTCAGAGAATCATTCAATTGTTCAATTCAGAGAGATGTTTACTCTCATTCCAGAGAAAGTGACTAACTAAAGCTAGAAGTACATGTAGGCTAAGCTGCTCTTGATATGAGTTTTGCCACTCTCTTAATTATTGGATTTTTTACTCATAAATGAATAACTTTGCTTACCTGTGTAAAGTAGTAAGCATACCAGAGAAGGCAATCTGATTATATACTCAATACTAATGACTTAAAAATATGTTGGACTCATCTCTAAAAGCTCCAGTCAGGACAGAATCACCATTTTGCTGAATCTTAAGATATATGCAGAGAGTAGCATCCTTGCCCCATGCTATAACATCATGCATACGTATTTCAGTTAGAAATGTAATAAACAAGAAAGGAAAAATTAAGGGAAATGCAGTTTTTCTTAACAGATTAAGATGTCTTTATTAGTACAAGGTGTCCTCTCTCTATTGCTAACACACTAACCATCCTTCATGTACTTCCTGGGAACTGGGAGAACAATATTTCTATTCTGTATCTAGTTTTTATAACACATAACTTCAAATAAGTGATCAAATGTCTGCACTCCAAAATTCAAACATCTGCATCTCCATTCACAAATTCAGCCACGTCTTCAAACAGATTCATATATGAAAGGCTGTATTCCTTTAAAGTTCACATTTCAAGACAAGTTTTTGGCACATGAACATAAAAAATCCAGTAGAAATTCAATAGAAATGAAAAATACGTTTTACACTAGCAGCTCAAAAGAGAAGACCATGTCTTTGATTATGAAATTCAAAGTTGATACCAAGCAGACTTGATTTGTGATCCTACCAATAATATTCCACAGAGCAGCGAGGCAGTGTGAGCAAACTATGCATCAGAATAACCTTCAAGAGGAACTGAAAAGAGAGAACACTGCAGAAAAGCAAAGCACCATTATTATTTCTCCAATTTTACAGCAAATGACAGGTATTTCTGGAACACAGCGCTCCAAAAAGATGTATGCAAGACTTGAAAACAAAATGCAGAACTAGGGGGTACCTACATGATTCTTTAACTCCTCCTGAGTACTTAAACTTGCTTAACTGAAAAAAAAGACCATGAGCTCCTTTAATTTCCTATTTAACCTTCTACAAATGAACTGTACTCTAAAAGCAGACTCTAGAATTGCTTCTGAGGATTTGGATAGTATGTATGTATTAAAAATATTTCATATAATTTAGGACTTTTAGAGTTTCAACAGAGAAACACCTGTTAGTATCTAGAAAGATGATAGTATTGAAGCACTTTTATTCTAGTGTTTCACTGGGACCTGGAAGACATACTTTTAATAAGAGAACTATAACAGTCCAGAAGTAGGTACTCAAAAGAAAAAAGAACAAAATAATTCAAAGAAAAAAGAAAGTCTGCAGGCCTATTGAGCTATCTTTAACAGATTTCATTGCTTACATGAGCAATGTCTCATTAAAAGTCTAACTGATAGCTCGTGTCTGTAGGACATCATGTCTTAAATATCTCCACACCTTTCAAAAATGCATACACTTATGACTTAAAATGAAACAGCTCTTGTGGGATGACAGAATCACAAAATCAATTAGGGTGGAAAAGACCTCCAAGAATGAGTCCAACCTTTGAGCACCCACCACCTCATCAACCACATCATGGCACAGAGTGCCACACCCAGTCCTTTCTTGAACACCTCCGGGTGACTCCACCACCTCCCTGGGCAGCCCATTCCAACATGGAACCTGTAAGTGAAGAAATTTCTCCTAATGTCCATTCTGAAGCTCCTCTGGCGCAGCTTGAGGCTGTGTCCTCTTGTCCTGTCACTGACTGCCTGGCAAAGGAGGCCAACCCTCAAGTGTCTGTAACCTTACAGGTGGTTGTACAGAGTGATAAGGTCTTTCCTGAGCCTCCTTTTCTCCAGGCTAAACAACTTCAGCTCCCTCAGCCACTCCTTGCAGAGTCACTCTAGACCCTCCACCAGCTTCACTGCTCTTCTCTGGATGTATCAGACACATTTCAAACAATGGTGAAATATGACTTTACTCATTGCTAAAAAAACACGCACAAACAAGAGAAGAAACTTAAAATATTCTCTCTTAACTAAGACTTTTCAACTGTGACGTTATTCTGAAGTATCCTATGACATCATGCAAACCAACCCAAAATATGAGGAGAGGAGAAATAATCAAGGATACAAGCCAGTACAAAATTGGATTTTCTGAGAAGGAAAATTTGTGGTCCAGGAATATGACTTGTAGCCAGGAAATCTGACTTTTATTCTCAGAACTCTCAGATTCCTTGCCCCTCTCAAAAAACCCCTGCCAAAGCTGCAAATGCAGAAATAAATTAGAAACAACAAAACAATTGTGATGGAATAAAGACCAACCAAACCAAAATTGGTTATGTTAATTCAAATTCTTTGGTACTCCAAATACCATTGTGGATACTTGGTTAAAGCAGTTTGTTCCCTGGCAGTCATGGCTTTCCGTGTTACTGTCATCTAATGCACAGTCTCTGCATGTGCTGGCTGTGTGCCACAAGCCCCTGCACATCAACCAGGTACCCCAGAACCACAGACAGAGGAGTGGGTAGATATGCAGACAGACAGACAGGTGGGAAAAAGTGGGCAACAGGAGTAGGTAGTTAAAATTGTAAGTAAAATTGTTCCTTTCTTAGGATGATCATTCCAAGGAATGATGACATGCACTAAGGATATAATCACATATATAACCACAACCCGAGTTTAAGACTAGCTGCTGTGGGAAGGGCTCCTCTCCAATTTTAACCAGGAATTCTGTTTCACCCTTCATTTTTTCCAAATTAATTTTTGAAATTCATTCCTTTTTAGCATGATATAGTTACACCAGTAGGCATTTACCACAGAGAATACTTCTCTTTGAAAATGTCCTGGATGCCAACAGGTATGAAGTGAGAGCTGAGCTCCTGGAGAATTCAATTTATAATTGAAATTTGTTTTAAAATTCTAAGTATTAAATGGCTTAGTACATTTTTGTATCAACCTGTCTTGTGGAGAAAATACAAAATGTTCAATGCCAAATGTGATGTCAAACCCCCTGTGTGGAAATAGATATTTTACAGCTTTTACTCATCTGCTAGATGACCTCTTATTCACTTAATCTTAGAAATCTTTCTAATTCTCAAAGCACTGCTAGAAGTTATTAACTTTCATTTCTTTAGCCTTTAAAAACTAAAATTTTGTTAAAATTCTAATGGAATAATTTCCAGTTGTGATAAATAATCTTTTCCTTTAATCTATTGAGTTTCCTTTCTCTCTCTCTCTCTCTTTTTTTTTTTTTTTTTGTGTGCGCTAAGGGNNTTTTTTTTTTTTTTGGCTGAGCTAAGAGGGTCATAAGGAAGATATATTCAACTCAGTGTTTCCACCACGAACCAGTAAAAGTTGCCAAAGACAGAAACACAAATAAAGAGAAGGCTGCTCCTCTCCAGCTCCCCAGCTGTCAGGACAGTAAGTTTAGGATTAAAGGGCTAAGTACTGTGTCTTATTCAAAAGTTGTTTTTGTAACCACTTCAGATAAAAAATCGGCAAAGGAATGTATTCAATGGCATTTATGACCATGGGTTTCAGTAAAATGAATAAATATTCTCCATTTTAGAAATCAAAAAGTTGCAGTGAACAGTCAGTCTTGCCTGTACCAAAATGAAATAGGCATAACTGATCCCTGAATTTTAGCCCTTTACTTCCATAAGCTGTTCAGATCCATGGCAAAGCCAGCACACAGATACAAGCAAACACCACCTCTCTGAAGATAAACAGGAAAGGTCTGTGATATTATAGTTTAGTAGCCTTAAAAAATTAGGTAGCATAAACATCTTTTGTGGTTGGTTAAAGAGGTGCCATTTATGCAAGATTCCTTTGGCCAAAAGAAAAGAATCAAAAACAAAAATTAGGGAAAAGCAGTTAATTTTCCTAAATAAAAAAAAAAAGGCTATATATCTGAAGATATAACACTACCCTTAATGAGAAGGGGGGGAAAAAAAAATTACTGTAGTGTCAAAATTTCCAGTGTAGTCTTCTGTCACCTGAA
The DNA here is from genome assembly GCA_013397195.1 of Hylia prasina. NCBI lineage: Eukaryota > Metazoa > Chordata > Aves > Passeriformes > Sylviidae > Hylia > Hylia prasina. The sequence goes on along the minus strand of VYXD01002180.1, from coordinate 739,015 downwards.
CTGTTCTTATTCAGAGTGTGCACTACTCTGAAATTATTAAAGCAAGAATGATAACAACCCCATCAAACTGCCAAGGAAAGAGTTAGGAAAAAAGGAAGGGAAATACTTTATTTTTGTGAGTATCCTAAATAACTACAAATTAAAGATACATTCCCCAGAACCAGCCATAAGCAACCAGAGTACCATGTTGATGGCAGCATATGTTGCCCATGCTTCAAAGCACCAAGCTTACTGAAACATGAAAAAGCTGAGTTAGCCATCAGATCCTCATCTCACTTTAAACCAAGTGAGAAGGAATACTTGCCCGGCACAAATGATCTTGATTTATGCACATTGTAGTGTTTGTGCTCTCTGTATCTGAAAACTGGAGGCCACATGATCACTTGCGCTGAACTAATTATTCCTCAATTTTTTTTTTTTTTTGAAAACACTGAGAGAAAACAACATATCTCTGTAACTGCATGCACTTCCCAAACATATTTAATAACCATTTCTGCTGATCTCTTCTGATGATTATAAGTAAACTGATAACTAATACTTGTGCATTCAAATTATATTCTTGTATTATTGTGACCAAGAAACTTGCTTTTGGCTATTGTTCTGGTAATATTTTGGATGCCTGTACTTCTGAAAACCTTTCCAAGCCTGAATACTTCCTTTTCTGAATGGAACCAACTGCAGCTCCCTGGGCTAGTAAAAGATCTGTGGCCACTTACTGCTCACAATTTCAAAGGGTTATACATAGTTTAAAGAGCAGCTTCTCCTCTGCCCTCACTAGATCATTCTCCAGAAATGTTTTCTGTATAGTGGCAGTTAATAAATGGTTTTTAAGAATATTTGGAAAAAATATTCACAACAAAGCATGCATAAAGAATGGCAGCAGTTTCATGTTAGCAGCATTTCTGAGATTGTTAAGGTTGACTGCAAAGTTGGACTTCAGCTCCTACAAAACCACAGAAAGCTTTCAGGGCTGAGCAGCTTAAAGCTGACAATGCACAGAAATGGTCTGGCTGGTCATGCATTGTCATCTTATATTTTAGTGGCTGGTCACTAAAGCCATGCCAAAGCCAGTGTAACAGCTTAAAATGCTAAATTTTTCTTTTTATACATTGTTTACTATCTTATAGAAAATCATACAAACGTTTGTCACAGTTTGAGGTGCCAGATCCTTTCCCACTGGTAATCACAGAGCAATGCAACATGTTTCAGGGTACCAACTGTGCCAAACAGAAGAATTATGGTTTTCAGCCACTGCTACAAATCATTTGGATGGACATTTTTGGTTCTCTGCAATGCAAATGCAAAGGAAAATTAGTGTGTTTAATTTTACTCTGCTTTCCTGACAGAAAATGTTGCCCATATATCCTTTTCAGAATTTTGGATATGAACTTCATAGCAGGGCACAGATATCTCCCAGTGACAGGAACAAGAGTTTTATCATTCATTTTTCATGGAAAAACAAGACCAAGACTTGAGAAAACCAGACAGGGTTGCAAAACATCATATTTGTCAATTTTTGATGTCTGGATTGCAATGATCATAGCTGGAGTTCTAGTGACTTGAGGCACTTGTGTCAACTGAATGTTTCTTGTTTAGTATTGCTTTCTATTTCAAAGCCCACAAGAAACTGTCACAGATGTTGAAAACTTCTCAAACTTCATGCACTCATACTCAGCTGAATTCTTTCCTATGAAAGATCCTTGACACTTTATTTAATATTTTTGTTTTGCTCCGCAGAAAATATAGACATAAAATGGAAAGGGTTTTTTTATGCATTTGTTTCTTTCCTGAGGCTTTAAATGTTATTTACCAATTTCCTCATCCAATAGCTTTGTTTCCTCATTGTAAACTAGACACCAGTAGACATTTTGTCAAATAATTTTCACTTGAAATTATTTTGCCTTTTTTCTCCCTCCACTGTTTAAAGACTGTACATCTATCTTTAGTTAAACTGGAATGCTATTCCAACTGGATGGGATACACTGTCACTCCTGAAGCCTGCTCCAGGTCAGAAAGAAGTAATGGGAAATCTTAACAGAAACTTCAGTGGCAGCTGGAAGGAGCCTGTGATGTACACACTAATGGCTTTCTTTAAGTACTGCCAAGGTCAATTAATTGTGTGTTTCAGATTTGCTTATTTGAGCTGATTCATAACATTGCACTATTTCAAAAGCATACACACAACAAAATGTAGTAAGAAGCCAGAGAAATCTTGGTTCAGGAGCACAGGTATGTGCATGGGATCAGTTCCTCCCTCTACCACACACTGTCAGTGTGGCATTAGGCAACTTGCTTTAGTCCAAAGTCACAGATTATACCTTGAGTAAATAGAAGGAGTGGGAAATAATTTCAGTGGAGATATAGCAATCAAAGCATCTGGGGATCCATCCAACTGATATCTTGCAGTTACTATTCCAGTATTCACATATTCTTTTGTGTATTAAAAAAGCAAAAGCCTCAAGGTAAACATATATGCAGAAAATAAAAATACAGAACTATACTGCCACTAGCACATTCTGCTGTAATAATCTCAAGCATCCACTGGAATGATGGGAAATTATCAATATTACTCAGTCAAAAATAATTTTATGTGTCATTAATCTCTGCATATTAATGTATACTTAATAGCTGGAAATTAATACTGTTGGCTATATAAGCTGGTAGCAAAAAAGTACAACGAGAAACTGAAATAAAGAGAAATATCAGACAGATGAGAAAGAGAGGTGGTACAACATTTACTGTCATTGGCACCAGATGTGAAATACCAGCCCTTTTGTAGCCTGGGAAGAATTAGAAAATCAGAAAATCAGAATCAATCTGGCTGAACGTTAGTCCATTCAAGAAAAAAAGGTTACAGACCTTTATCGTTGGGCAAGGATTGACCTTTAAGTCTCATTTTTCAGTTACTTCGCTCTTCCAAGAAGAAAACAACATGGGAAGAATAAGAAGATCTATGAGTAGTGGTGCATAAATGCAGGTGATCCTCCATAAAAGCATGTGAAAAATGTAGTGAAAAGTCCAGCAGTTCTTTCCCAACCTTGCAGAAAGCAAAGGGGCTGAATAGCAAAAGCTGTTCAATACTCAGATTTAAGGAGAAAGGGAAAGCAGAATGATTTTCTGTTAACTGCAGTCAATATGCAGTATAAGCAATTTTTTTTGAGATTTAAGTGGAATTTAGAGTATCATAAGCCTTCCCTTGTGAGTCCAGCCCTTTACTCTACTGAACATCGTTGCAGTTTAGCTCTGTGGGCATTTTCAGATGAGTCGTCAAACACTGAAGTACTTACTGAGCTAATTTTTTTCTCAAAGGAAAGAATTTCAAACTGAAAGATGTTTTGGGTTCAAAGAAAAATGAAAAGCACTTAATTTGTCTACTCAGAAGTACTTTGAAAAATACACAAACAGGGATTCCCCAGAGAACCAGTCTAATTATTCAGACGTCTTGAGGATGTCTGGGACCTCTGCCCCTCTAAGAAAAGAACAGATAATCCCAAACCTGTGCCGATGCTTCCTACTACTATTTGTGAAGTCAAATTGATGAGATTTGAAGCTAGGCTGAGTATTTTTTTAATTATATTTCTATTGTCCTGTTACACTATCCTGCCTCACAATTGTCACTTTCCATTTTGTCCTATGGGAGGTGAATAATAAAACCTGAAGATTTTTACATATTTGATGTGTGGAAGAAGATGAAATCTATTATACTTTTTAAACAAGGTAGAAACCAAAGATTTTTATGTTTATAAATAATTTTATTAAAAATGACTCCATGCAGATGATAGTTTTTCAACTGGAAATAAACATATAGGTATCAATTAAATATAGTTTTTGTTCTGGGGGAGGTGTTTTTTTGCATATTTAAAAGCCTAATTAGCTTTCTGCTTTCTCTAAGTGTGGCCACAGTTCTCAACCGTCTGCAAATTTCTCTTTTCAATGACTTGTCAGTGCCTGCCCACTTGTTCAAAAATCAGCAGAACAGGATCCTGGGTCAACAGCTAACAATGGCAACTTCTGTTTTCTACAATTCCTGACCCTATCTCGCATTCCTATAATGCAATGGGGACTTCAGATACTCAAATCTTCTTACTTGCCAAAAGCAGAATAAAAGCAATGTGCTGTCAGCATGTTTTCCCTCTCTGTTTGAATGTAGCAATTTAATCACTTTCAGGAAATTCTCCAAAGTGATGAGCTTAGAAACAAGGGGTTTGATTATCTTATTTCTCCCTCCAGAGTACTTTAATGGAACAGAGACATTATTTGTATTCACATATTAATTTTCAGGTTAAGAGCAAGCAGGCTTTTCTTGGAAGAGCATTGTGTTTTGTTAGCAATTTAAAAGCTAGTGAGTGCAGATGATGTCTCAGGGATTCTATTTTGGCCCTTCCACTCAGGGAGGCAGGCATTATCCCTGCTTCACTGTGTGTCCCTGCAGCTGCTGCCCCAGGCAGGGAAGGGATCTCCATGGAGATCCTGCTGGGAGCTCACAGGCAGAACATGCAGCACTTCACAGCAGCCTGTTGGGCCTCTGCTGGGGCAGACACATGGGTACTGCTCTTCTGCTATTCCTGGTACAAATTCCATAGAAATGCATCCCCTTCGAGGGGCTGCCTGGTTGAAAGAGGCCATGAGGTTTTGAAGTTACCACAGGGAAAATGGCAAAGAACATATTCAGGCATGCAATGCTGTAAGGATGGAACCAGGCTGAAAACATCTGATCAGTCTGAGAGCATAGAAAGAGAAAAGCAACGTAAGGCCCAGACCTTGCCCTGCCTTTCATGAGCACAAAGCTGAGTCCTCATTTTCATGGGTAACTGGAGAAGCTGAAGGAAGGCAGTATGGGTCAAACGAGTTAGGAACAAATCTCAGCAAAGACTGTGGCTCCCTGAACGTGCTCAGAAACTTCAGCTACTGCGGTGGTACCAATAAAACTTTCTGCAAAACTCCTCTTCCCATCCTTCTGCTTTTTTTCCGATAATGAGGAAAAAACAGGAAGTTCTCCCAGCTGAAAGAATGCTGGCACTCAAATGAAGCAGGTATAAAGTAGGTACTGCACATTATATTTCAGTTCCTGAGCATCTCTACCTTAATTCTGGTGCTAAATGGGATGCATTCAGTAGGAAACTTCCTCCTTTGAAAATGTCACCGTGACTGATGAAAAAGACCGAGAAGATAAACATCACAAAACGCTATCGGGGTAAATGTAGGGGATATATATTAACTTTGATGTAAGCCTTTTATGGCATACATAAAAATAAATTATCTTAAAAGTTAATACAAATCACCAAGCACATATATGTGAAATCACAAGAACCATCAGTTAGTTATGGATCACTATCTGAGTAACAGGACCCATGTGCTAAGGCTCTGGATAAATCATATTTACATAATCTGGCTGTGCTCCCTTGCACATATCTCTGCAAAGCATCATTTCATTATCAAGACTGTTTCTTCCCTGTGAAATGTAAATCTTGCAATAGGGGCCTGCTGAGATGCAGGGCTGGGTGCAATGTGACTCCACCATGCTAATTAACTAACAGGCAGGCTCAATCTCAAAGTAAATGTCAATCCATGTGATTAGAGAAATTGCTGCACTGGCATTTTCTTTACCGCCTAAAGAAAGCTACTTCAGAGTCATTCTTTACTTTAAATGCCAAACTACAGCACACTCTCTAGTCCTAGGCTGCCATTCAAGCTTGTCCCTCCTCTAAGTTGCTCTATCATTACTCTGATTTGCTAATTTTCTTCCTTTTAAAAGTCAAATATTACAGGATAACATTATAGTATGTGTATACTTACATAGGTATAATAAGTGACATTATCAAGATGCTTAATTTAACACGAGTTTTCTTGAAAATGATAAAATTAAAACATAAGACAAAAGAAGATATTAAAACAAGAGACTAAAAAAAGCACATTGCAACAAAACCAGACTTGGTGAGGAGAATAGATCAAGCTAAAGCTCTCTCTAGCTTATGTCAGAAAAAGACGTGGCATAATAACTAAAGTAAGCCACTATTATTATCTATTCCAGGAATGATTTAGGATAATTTTCTTGCAGTTCAAAGAATGCAAGCATGTAGTTTTGAAGCCATCAGCTTACTCTTTTTTCCCTACTGCCTGAAAGCATTTTCCACAAACATTTTGTTACCAAACCTTTCAAACAAAACAGCTGCAACCTCAGACACTGGCTCCTTCTCTTCTCAGGACAAAGACAAGGCAAGGCCAATAAAACCTGTAGGTAAATATGTCAGGCCTCAAATTCCCATCCCAGATTCTTCCCACACCAGTTCCACCTTTACATTTGTGTCAGGATGCCCATTTCCATCAAGTTCCTGCAGGCAAAGTGGATCAGGCTCAGGAGCCATCATTTAGCATTGATGGAAATTACTTCTGATAAACAGAAAAGTGGCATTTGGCTTTGCCTGTAGCTCTTGAGATTGCAGACATCAATTCCCTTCCCCACACTTGTAGAGCTTCCCAGAAGAAAGCAAGCAGGGCAACAAAGAAAGCAAGGCACAGAGGGAGGTGCTGTGCACTCCCCTGGCCCACATCATCAAGGGCTGAGAAGCACAACTCAGACTTTAAAGTACAGCTCTGGGGCCTGATCATAACTGTGACAGGAAGGGGCTACAGTCACCCAGAACTTCTTCAAATGCTTTTCTTTAATCAGGAATGGATTAACATTGTGTGGGATGAGCCTTTAATTCAGTGCCTTGCAGAAAGACACTTTGACTCTTACAGATACTGGTAACAAATATAGTTCCTACCTGAGTTTGCTCCTCCTGAAGGTTTGCTCCATTCTTGTTTTAAAGTCAAACTGTTTTTTCATGTATAATTTGTAAGTTTTATACCAAAATGGGAAACTCAAAGCAAGATCTGATTATTTTTACTGATTGAATATTGGATTTTAAGGCTTCAGACCAGTCTAGCTTTTGGATGGTTTGTTGGTTGGTGAGTGAAAGTAGAAAGAAATCTCTATGCAAGCTTCTCTCCAAAACTTCTGTGCTGTACTTCCTCTTCCTCCTTGAAATTTGATCCCACTTAAACCATACATAATACCACCTTCTTTTGTCTCTTTACTGTTGCAGTGGTTTAGCCCCAGCCAGCAGCTTCATGGAACTGGTCATTCACTGCCCCAACCTCAGGATTAGGGAGAGAATTGGAAGGGTAAAAGATAGAAAACTCATGGATGGAGATAAAAACAGCTTAACAGGGAAAGCAAAAACCACACACACAAGCAAAGTAAAACAAGGAAAAAATTCAGTGCTTTCCATGGGCAGGCAGGTGCTCAGCCACCTCCAGGACAGCACAGCCCCCTTGTAAAACAGTGACTTGGGAAGATAAACTCCATCACTCCAAATGTCTCCCACTTCCTCCTTCTTCCTCCCACTTTATGTACTGAGGATGATGGTCAGGAGTATCCCTTTGGTCAGTTGGGGTCACCTGTCCTGGTTGTGTCTCCTCCCAATCTCCCTTACACCCCAAGTTCCTCACCAGCATGGCAGCAGGAAAGGCAGAAAAGGCCTTGGCTCCGTGTAAGCCCTGCTCAGCAGTAACAAAAACATTTCTATATTGCCAGTCCTGTGTTCAGCACAAATGCAAAATAAGCCCCATACCAGCCACTGTGAAGAATGTTAACGCTACTCCAGCCAAAACCAGCACAACTGTTTATGAATTTCAGTCTGTCTCAGCAACAAAACACTTATTCACTCACACAACTCCTTAAACCATGCATCATCTAACAGACTTTTCAGGAATGGTCTTTGATCCCTCTCCTGGAAGGCTCACTTTTGGGTTACATTGTGTTTGCTAGATCTTCTTGGTTTTTTACCTCGGAGGAAGAGAAATATCTCAGCAGACTTGCTCTATCATTATTCAATGATAAAATTTGTTATACACACGAAGAAAATGTTGATCAAAACAAGCTAGAAAAACTAGCAGCAGCTCTACATAGAAATGTGATATTTCACTCAACATCTGATTGACAAACAGCTTCCAGAAAGAGAAATTTTCCAAATATGGTGATGTGCACTAAAGTGTCATGATTGTTTCCAATTGGTTCTTACTTGATTTCAGACAGAAATATATAAATTTTTTCCTGAAGTAAACATACACATTTCTCTCTTCTAATCCCCAAATATTAAGATAATATGCAGCTCTTGGGCAAAAGAAATGAGTATTTTCCTTCTCTTCTAATTAATGGGTATCACTGTGTCTTGAAGACTCCTCTTGTCAAAACATGTGTAACTTGTAGCAGTTTGCTATTAGTAATGATGTTAACAACGACCTGTCAAATTAACTAAAAACAAGTGAATTAAGATTGCTTGTGAAACAGACAGAAAGCCTGATGGGAATGTCAAAACTAACAGAATAGTTTCAACTCTGGTGGTCTTCTAGGATTATATATGACACACTTGGAAAGGTCAGAAACAGTTAATCAGCTTAACATAGAAGAATTGACCAGAATTGTCACTTCAGAAAGATTTCTAAACATTGTACATGCCTTAGTTTAAAAAAAAAAAAAAAATAAAAGTGCTTATTATGAAAAATCTCTTCATTGCATTTTGACATACTCTGTTATAATCATATTTCCACACCACAGACCTGTCTAGACATAAAAATATATCTGGAGTTTAGAAGGACCATTATTCATTACAGCAATTCACCGTCACCTCACCAGAGTAACTCTTACATTCCTTAATTGAAGTAATAGATTATTTAGGTTAATAAAATAATTCTTGAACCCAGGGTATTCTTTAGGAAATGAAGGGTTTTCCAGTACACATTTCCACTTAAAGGCAAATAACATCTTCAAAAAAACTCCCCCATTAAATGGGAGCTTTGGGAGCATACACACAAAGATCCGAATGTAAACCTCTGTTTTGAAAGCATAGGCCCTAATCTCCTGTCTAGAAGGAATGCCCTTCTTTGTCCATCCTTGTTTTAAATACAGATATATAACAGGAAAATAACCCAAATCAACAAACCACCATACCCCAAAGTACATACTTTAATATCTACATCAGTAAAAAGGGTACACATTTTTTACAAAAATGTAATACTGCAAAATCTGCAGATTTTAATTATGTTTTCTTAAAGTAACATTTCCTATTACAATACATTGGCATGTCACTATCAACAATACTATAAGCCCCAGAATGCTAATGGTATATTTATTATTAAATTATTAGACACAAATTTATCTTTATTTTTAATACTTGCAATAGATTTAGGAAGACATATTCTTGCACTACGTGGATTTTACATAAGCACCCCAAAACATTCCACTTTTCAGTGTCTTGGAAATAGAAAAGCAGGCTGAGGTTTATGTCTAAAGACCTGACTCTGGGTCACAAAAGGAGAATTCAAAAGAAAGAGACAGAGTTAGTTGCTAAGAGACCGCAGCTACCGAGCACATGCTGTTATCTAATGGCATGCAATGAAGGCTTTGCTCTGAGAGAATGTGTAAATGCATCTCTATGTACCAATAACGCCTGTCATTTACTCAGGGCAAAATACCATCATAATAGTGCAGGAGGCCCCTCATTGTAAGCTGAAGGGTACAAATGCTTAAGAAAACCAAATCCAAAAACAAAACCAATCAAAAAAAAAAATCCCCCCTAAAAATTGTGAGGACTAAACCCCCTTGAATTTTTTATTATTTCATCATGTGCTTTTAAGTTAATAAATGATAAGTTTGATTATATAATTCACATTTCTGTTACTAATTTGTTGATATTAATCTGTATCTTATAATCAGCAACATAAATTTCCATGACATTGAAGCACAGGGTAGAAAGGAGTCTGTACCAGCCTAATCATTCCAGAACTATGGTTGTATGTGATGTCCAGATGATAGAATACCACCCTTTTCTGCAACAAGCTTTTAACTGGCAGAGTCCTTTTTAGAGAAGCAACAACTTTGGGCTTCACCCTGAATGCATGGCAACACAAAGCTGGAAGGATGAAAAAGGCAAACTATTTCAACATTTGCCAGGTTCAGATTATAAAACCCAAAAACTTAAAAAAAACCTATTTAGGAATTTATTTTCCATATTTATACTGCTTATTGAACTTAAACGTTCCACTAAAATGCTGCAGGTATGTCAGGAACACCATGTGGAGAATGGAAGGTGCTTCTGCAACTCCTTTGCTCAAAAAAGTTTCAGATATGCTTTTTTTCTTAAGCAAAGCATTCCTTCTCTCTCCCATCTCTCTTTCTTTTTCTTACTCCTCAAAATGTTGATCTGTCTGAACATGAGGAAGAATAGGCAGTTGAGGAGCTGTGAGCAAACCCAGCCATCCTCAACTAAGCCATTCCTGCTCAACCACTATGCCTGTAACTAGATTCAGCATCCTTTCAGAACTATGTTTCTATCCTCTGGCCAGTGCAAGACTAGCTGAATACAACCACTAAAGTTGTACATGTCTATAATTAAACAAAATTAATTCCACATGTACTGTCATAATCATAGAAGAGTCTGGGCCATCTAGTCCAGCCTCCCTGAAAGGAGTAGAGACATCCTCAGGTTGCTCAGAGCCCCATCCAGCCTGGCCTTGAATGTTTCCAGGGATGAGGCATCTACCACCTCTCTGGGCAAACTGTCCTACCATCACCTCATTGTAAGAATCCTTATATCCTTATATCTATGCTGAACCTACTCATTGCAAGTTTAAACCTTTACCCCTTGTCCTACCAAACCTGAATGTGGATAATGTAACACATGGGGTTACCAAGGTCCAGGACACAAATGTATACCCTGTTACTTACATTTATTTGTGAAATTTATGCAACTCTACTCTAGCGAAAACAGCGAGGATGCTTACAGAATAAAAACTAAACCAGGCTATTTCCAGTCTTTTCCCTTGCAACATCACACTAAAGAAGGCAGCTTTAAGGTTCCTTGCACAAAGGCTATGCAGAGCCTTTTCCCAGCCCTGCTCTACCCCATTCCAGTGGCCTTTTACAGCTGTGAATCTGCTGTATGCTATTCATCCACAGAGCTACAATGAATATTTGCTCCTTAGCAAAATTATTGAACTAATAAAGTGTAATTGTTCCTTTGCAACTATTGTGGTCAGTAACAAATCCAGCTTGCATGAATGTGCACTCTATTCTCATGCCAAAATTGTCAAACAAACAAAACATTGTGACATTCTTCCCTTAATGTGTGTGTTTAATTACTGATAAAAGAAATGGGACTTGTGAACTAAAGAAAAATTCTGTGTATTCACCCAAATTTGATGAGGTTATTTCCCTCCCCATGAATTCCCGAAGGCATCCATTTAATTGCTGTTTCCTTCAAATATTCAAAACAGAGGAGGCAGAGTTTTCAACCTGTTCAATTCTAGTATCTTTTTTGTTCACTTAAAAATGTTAACTAAAACTTCTGGAAACAAACAAATAACCCTATAAAACCTATGCCTATAATTTGGATCAGTGTCCACAATCAACATGGAAAAAGGTGCAGAAAGGTCGAAACCTTCCCCACTCAAACACCAAACTCATAATGAAAGGCAATGAACTATGCATTTAATTTTCAAGAATATTCAATCAGAATATTAAAATGCATTATGATTATAAGATGCTGCTAAAAATCCACATCTGCCTTATATCCATAAAATCTTTAAGAGATTTAATAAGTCAACAGGATTTCCACATTAAGCTTACAAATACTTATGTATAATCAACAAAATCAGTACACGCATGCGTATGTATGTGTTTGTGCATTTTAAACAGAATAGTTTGTGAATAAATTCATTATGAATTATATTCTTCCAATAGTTACCTTTGCAAGAGCAATAATCATAGTTCTGACTCCACTGTAGTCATTTGAAAACCTCCATTTGCTTTTAATAGCTCATCTCTCTTCCAAGGGTACTAAACATATATAGGTTTGGAACTATAAGTATTCTTAGACAAATATAACACCAGGGTAAGTACAGGCATGGAAGTGACCTGAGTTTCCATTTCTATCTCCAAACAGTCACCACTTCTGAAAAGGACAGATCATTGCATGCAGGAAATAAATTCTATAAACTATGTTGCTCTATTGTGAGGCACTATCCCTATGTTATCTGTCTTCTGGCAATGTTTTTCATAGTGCTAAAGAGATATACTATAGAAATCATCTGTTATTTTTCATTTTAGTAATCATTTAAATTGAGAAAAATACATGTTTGTTCCAACAGAAGTAAAAGCCTGACGTAAGGCTTGGGATTAATTTGGAGTTTTTGAGTTAAGGTGAGTAGCATGATTTTCTTAATCTTACTGCAGAGACTATAAGGGAAAAGGTATGCTTGGATAATATAGACCGTGAAAAACACACCTTGGAGAATTGAGCCTGCTGCACAGAACCACATTACACACATAACATGCATTCTTTGTAATAAAGATCTATATTTCAAAGAAGCAGTTAAAAACTTTCCTGAGCAGTTTGCAAATCCCTCTAAGAGTTGCACAAACTGAAGCCACCTTGACCTCTCTGTGATGGATTGCATGTGGAAGGTTTTCTAAGGAATTTGAGTGCCAACACCTGTTCCAATGAAAAAGTGGCTCACAGTTTCTGGCTCTGGAAATTCAATTTCATAGAAGAGGGTCTTTGACTTTTGGTCTTGAGTTGTCATTTTCCACAATTTGACACTAAAGAATACTTTTAACACAATAATCCAGACATCTGAAAAAAACCTATTAGAATATGAATGAAACGCTATTGAGATAGAGGCTTCCTAATAAAAGATTGGAATTATATTTTCATTCTATGCTATAGAATGAGAGAATATTTCTGAATTTCCATTGATTTATATATATCACTTTGTAAAAAATGAAAAAGAGTTATTTACACTGTATCACTTAAGGAATTCTTACAGCAGTTGCTAAACAGCTTGAAAACTAAAATAAATAGTTTCTTTTCAATCTGTTATCATTTACCCCTTCCTTTTGCATAGGATATATAGTACAAAACACCATATGTGATTACTTCTGACCTCTGAAAGCAAAAAAATTGTTTTCTACCAATGTATTTAATATCTGTAACCAGTTTAATCTAAAAAAATTTCACTTACCTCAGTGTCATGTGATTTTTGAAAGACTAATTATAAAAATAGGCAATTAATTAATTTAAAATTTAGAAAGTACTTAATAATTAGTCTCTTTTTTACTTTCAAAAAATTGTTGCTTTTAGCAAACGTGTCCGTAGAATTACGCATTGGGTGGGGGTTGATGCTTCAGGAAAATGCTAGCAATATACATGTTCTGGCCATCCTACTTGAGCTGACAATAGCAACTACATCATTTCAAATACAAGCATTTTCCTTGGTCCTGACCCCCAAGAAAAGAGGACACAAAACCCAGTAAATCCCATTGTCAGTAAGAAAAACACTGGGAAGTCCTGAAGCAATGCTTGACCAGACCTTTGAAAACCCCACCATGAGCTTCCTCCACAGCTCCTGGGGTGCTTCCAAAGGGAAGGATTCCCTTTGGCCTTCACAATTTCCAGCTGTGGACACAGAGACACAGAGAGCAGAGCCACAGGGCACAGGGAGGTGCAGGCCACAGTTTTACTTGTGACTCATCATTCAGGTGAAATAAAGCTAAGAAATATGACCAGGACTGAAAAGGTAGCAAGAAAATGTTGATGCTTTGAACCACGTGTTCTCACAGGGTTCTAAAATCTTCAATAGCTGAGCGTAAGTAGTAGAGAGGACAGAGAATGGAGAAATTATTTCCTCCTCTTGCTGATGCCCATTTATTTGAGAGTCCAGAACAAACTCAGACGCTGCTTGCTCTTACATTTTGGTGTCCTAATCTTGAATTTCAATATTAAATCTGAAAGCAATACTGATTCAGGGAGGTATTCCAAGGACTACCTGAGAATATACTCTGAGCAAAGCTGTTAACTGGAACAGAGTGTGAAAGTTTTAAGTGTAAAGAGGAGAAAGACAAACATTAAGATACTGAAAGCAGCAGCATTTAACTAGTCAGAGAGAAAGCACTTATCTTTAATGAACAAATAGCAGGGAGAAAAGGCAGGGGCATGCACTAGTCATAACAATTACATTGAGAGTCTCTCCGTTGCTAGCTGTCACAAAGACCAAAGAGGAATAGAGCAGATTTATTGATACGCTTATGTAGAGGCTAATCACTAATTCTTGCTGATAGTTTGAAATGTTTTGGGTGGTTGATTTTGTCCTATTACCAGACAGAAGCCATCAGCCACTACAGAGAAAACAAACACTTCGTGGCAGATACAATATTCCTGATCAATTATGAGGAAGCACAAGAACCTGGCTCAGCTGCTCATCATTTCTGTTTTTCACCAGCAGATGGGACTTAGAGCATATTAGTATTTCAGTTAGTCATCACCCTTATGTACTTCATTAGAAAAAACCAACAAAATAACTAAAAACATTCACGAAAGCTCATACAATTTTTTGACAAATACATTCCAGTTCTGAGAGTCAGGTCTGAGTGTTTAAGGAAATGAAAAACTGATTCAATAGGTCTTCACTGCTTTTATTAGAGCTGACTTTTGGCATGGCCCATGTTTGGTCTCTTCATCAATTTCTGTTCTGTATGAAATCAGATTCATGCAGTGAGTAGGTATTGAATCAGTTCGTCTTTCTCTTAACCTGTGAAATTAACTAATTAACTGACGTTCAACATTTAAAAAAACAAAATAAAAACATACCAACAAACAAACCCCACCAGACAAAAAAGGCAAAACAAAACAAACAAAACGAAAACCCCAAATCAACCAACCAAAAAAAATCAGCAAAAAAAAATCTTAATCATACATGCAGCAGCATAGTCCCCCCAGCCCCTTGCAGCCTCCATGCCTGAGCCCCAGCTGAGGATGAGCAAGCACCTCTGCTCTTTGCCTTTTCATTTCCACAGCACCCTCAGCCTCCTCAGGAGTTTGCCAGAGGCAAGAACAATGGTGCAAAACATTCATAATTACATGCTGCACATGAGACACCAAGCAGGAATCAGTTTATCAGTGTTGTCAGTCTACTTTGATAGGTACTGGGAAGTCTACAATGAAAGGCTTTGTTTCTTGACTTTTTATGAGGCACTTGTCACGGTTATTTTTACTCTCAGTATCTTACAGTTTGATGTTGAATACAATCAAGATCCCAGACTCCCAATAAGCCCATGTGCATACAATCCCATACTCCCACTATGCCTAAGTGACTGTTCAGTTTCAGATTACTGCCAATTAAAACACAGAAGAAGAGGTCCAGGAAGGAGAGAGCACAATGCACCAAGGTAGGACACATATTTAAAATGACTGTAGACATACTTGAGACAAGGAAAGCTGTGAGGTTTACATTTTAAGAGAAGGAATCAATTATCTTGCTGCTCAAGGAAAAGAAGGATTTAAAAGAACTCATGCGGCACAACTCAAGACATCATCTTTCACTGCAGCCAGCATCAGATTAAAAAGAAAAGAGCAAAAAAGGAAATCAGCAGGAGAAAGAGACTGGAATGAGCAATAAGAAAGTATACCTTCTGGATAACTATTTATTAATAGTGACCATAAATCAACAAAAAGAAAAAAAAAAGTCAGTGTTTGTCTATACAGATATTGTTCTTATTAACTAAATTCTGAAATTTTGATGCAAATTATTTGCAAAATAATTCCAGCATGGAAAACCTCTCTTGTGCACACTCTTGATTTGGTAACACAAGGTCCTTATTTTTGCTCAATTTGACCTCAAGCCCTGCAGCCAATCTGTATTTTTTAATTAAAAAAATGTAAAAATAAATACTCTGCTTCTCTGGACTCCATACTTCTATCCACAGGTTTGTTTCCTATGCAGGGAAATACAAGATGCTTTATCACTAATTTCCTGCAGTATTTTTATAACATTACCTAAAAGCCACACAGTTAGGTCATAACCCTTATTGATACCTTTCTTCTCTTTTCACCAGAGATGTAGTAAAAATAATAAAAAGCAGGCAGATAATAGCTACATTATTGAATTTTGAACACAATTTAGTTGGATTTCTGGTTTTGTTTCTAGAAACTCTGGGAAAATTATACAGGTTTCAAGAATGCAAAGCATACACTGTCAGAACATAACGAAACAGGAGTGAACTGCCTAAAATCCATACACAGCCAATTAACTTATACAGCGCACAAATGATTACAGATGTTTCAAAAATGTAACCTTTTCCCTGTTCATGTTTAGAATTCACACTGACAAAATTCCCACCTCAAGTACCAGCCATTTTGAAAAGGCTCCTCAAATGGTGTGCACAGATACAACATGGATATGCTTGTGTTATTTAATTAAGCAATGTTGTGTGGCTGAAGTTGTGAGAATAACTAGGTTGATGTCTCAGGAGTACTGTGTGACTTGCTGGGAATGATTCCCAGCACAGGCTTCACCCAGGAGTGCTGTGTTTTCATTCCCCAGGAAAGTACAGCAACAGTAATCCTGCCTCATCATCCTAATACTTAACAGCTGCAAATTCTAAGCCCTTATCTTTCATTTATCTGTATCTTGTTGTTTTGTGGTGAGCTTTTTACCCCTCTCAACAACCACTATGGAATTGCACACCATAGATAGATTTGGGCACAAAGGTCATCTGGGCCAACCTCCTGATTAAAGCAGGAATAATCAAACCTTCTAGGACTGTCATGTCAGAGGCCATACCTTCCAAAGAGTGGCTGTCTCACAGAAGGCTCCCCACTTCTCTGCAAAACAGCATCTCAGTGAGGGACACATTTTCTCCATGCCTTGAAAACAACCACAGGGTTGGATTAAGTGATGCTAATGGGAAGTCCCACATCTAATGTGGAGGCGTGGGAGGGCAGATGGAGGAGAAATAAAGCAGAATCCCATCCTGTTTCATCCTGATCCAGTGAACAGAGATGAGGAAGACAGCAGCCACATGAAGGAGCAAGAGGGAACACAGAAACCAAAGGCCTGTGTGAGGAAACCAGTTCCAGCTCCCCAAATCTGGTGTCATCCAGAGTGCAAATATCCTTCCACACAGCACTGCTTGGCCTCCCCTTCTTCTCTGCCACGTATCAGGGCTGCTTTACATGTGATGCTGGTGGGTGTTCAGCATGGATACCCACTCACATCCCGAAATGGTGGTGACCTGTCAGGAGCACAACTCTGTGCGGTCGGGACAGAGTGAGCTCCACTGGGAAGCTGCCTGGTGAAGGTAAGACAGCTGTTGGGCAATGCCAACAACAGACACACACTGACCACAAGGGTCTCTCCTCCCATCCACAGTTTTATCCTCTTGAGTGGCTTTCACCCCTTTTGTACTCACAAAGAATGGCAATATTTGACCTAATAATCCATAACTGTTGATTACAGCCCTTACAAAGACAAAAAATAATTCTCATTTATCTCACTGTTCTTGATGTAGGCTTATTTTTATTTTCATTTACTAAACTAAGTATTGTCTGGTGTTATAGAAATGAGAGTCATAATACTACTTGTAATGAGTAGTGGAAAAAACCTCCCACTCTTCAGCAACAGATTATCTCCAAGAGTAATTTTCTAACCTCACACTAGAACACTGCACCTTAAATACAACATTTTCTCGTAAATAAGAGAAATCATTGAAAGAAAATATTTCTGCAAGATCAGTTCCTCCTGCTTTGAGAAACAGAAGTCTCAGCTTCCCAGTGACATCTGACATTTTTTGAATATTTCAGTATTTTATTGATCATAAGTGATCCATTATTCTATACAAAAGCTGTATTGAGAAGGCACCACCTTTTGAATGTCCTACATAACCATCAATAAAGGGTCCTTAAAATTTTCCTTTTGTGCAGTATGCATTTGATCATGGTAGTTTCCCAAATGCTGAATTCCTAAAATGAAGTCAGGTTTGTCTCCCCCTCATTCTCCAGGCAATCTGAACTATAAATGATTTTCCTTTTCAGTTGTCAAGTCTTCATACAGATGAAAAGTCATAAAAAAAACCCAAGAGAAAGAACTTAAAGAGACTCCGTGAATGAGAAAGATCATGATTTATTTTTGATAACAGGATGATTTTGACTCTAATATGTGGTTGCCTTCAGCCCCTATGGTCATCTCAAGGGTGCTATTTGGATTGTCAATTAAGCTAGTTTAACAAAGTAAGGCAGAGAAATATCTTTGCACTAATAAAAAGAAAATGATGGCCCAAGCCCACATTAAGTCTAGTCAGCCTTTTAAAATAGGAATATTTTCAGACCTGTCAAAGTAAGAGTTTTACTACAGCTAGAACCTATATTGAGATGTTATTAAAAAAAAAAAAGGGGGGGGGGGAAGCCCACAGGGCACTCTTAAATATCCTTTCATAGTTTTCTTCAGATCATTCTATTAGATGTACCATTTCTTCAACTGAGTGCTGTGCAAATCCTTAGAGGAAAAGAGAAAAGACCTCTCCCTCTAGCAGAGAAGGTTGTGAAAATCATCCTTTTTAAAAACACTTGTATTGAACTTGTGTTTGGAGAAAGTATTAGATGTGGGCATGGGACTTCCCCTTGTGAAGCTATAAGCAAAATAAATCCTGAAGACACACACTGATCAAAAGCATGAATTCAGTGTTTGGCCTATATTCTTGGATAATAACAATGTCATAACATTTTGCTTTATAGAGAAATATTGATCTCTCTCTTCCCTAAGTGACTGAGCCATAAACAGTATAATCAAAATTATTTCAGGGAATACTTTCAGTATTTTCTGTTTATGTGCGATAAGATTGCAAAACCAAGACCATACTTCTTTTTATGTGTAGAAATGTTCAACTGAGTCACTTCTAATTTCAGTTAGCAATGCCAGTGCTACACATGTCTGTTCAAAGGAAATTATTTGTCTGTAATTTCAATCTTTTGATGCTTCTGATGTATTGTCAGGAAACCTAATAAAAGTGGCTAGAAGGGAGAGCATCTTAGTGCTGTTGCCTGTTAGACCCTCCTTATTCTGTTTTTGTCTCTAGTCCTGAACCTCTTGAATTTCCATCTGTTTCTAAATATTTCTCCAAGGACCTACTGTGGATGATCTTGAAGAACCTGCTCCCTTTCCTTCTGGCAGGTACGCCCTTGAACATTTTTGTGCTTGTCACTCCTTGTCACCACTGTAGCACCTAGCATGTTCTTCATGGTCCTTTTCAGCAGTTTGGAATCAGACTCCACACTTCTTTCAATTAATGTACAAAATCAGACCTCATGGGTAACCTTCAAGGACTCTGGACATGGAGGTTTGGTTTCAGGACTCACCTGGATTCATGTTTTCCTTCTTCCTTCCTTGTGTAAACCTGTATATTTGTCTTTGCTTCTGTTATTCATTTCTCTAATTCTTTTAAGAAAATAACAGTTCTCCAGTGCTGTTTTCTACAGATTGTAGCAGCCACTAGCATCTGCCTCTGTTTGGATTGCACAGAGCATTTCAGATTAAGCTGGGATGAGAAAAGCTACAGAAAGTAAAGCATATTGGAAAGAATTGTGTTGGTTTTATACTGTGCTGAATTTCTTCCCTACCACCACTCAAGAAAAGGAAGGCAAATCCAAACAAAAGCTCATTAAATTGTGCCAGGCTACTTCTTAGACACTGTCTTATATTGTATGGCCATAACATTCATTTCTTTCACTGCCTTTTGTACTTCCTAATTTTGTTTTCTGCTCTGAATAGGAGTTCCTATTTCATGTGAAGGCTTATAGGAAGAACATTCAGAGTGATAATGAGGCCAGCAAATCTATGTTAAATTAACTTGAGAAAACCATGATGTTGTTGTAGAAAGACTGGGTTTTCAATTAAATGTGATTAAGAAAATAATGATTACCCTACAGATTAAGACCAGCATCGGAATCTCTCAGATTTCAGAGAGACATTATAGGTAAAAAAAAAAACAAACAACAAACCAAAAACAACAAAAAACCCACCCCTTTTGTTGTTGTTGCTATTGGTATTAGGGAACCAGTCTTCTCAAAAAAAAATCTGTTTTTTTTTATTTTTTGCATGTTTTTTTCAACAAATTTTATTTAAGACAGACTAGATAAAGAATGTCAGATCAGGCTCCAAACATTAACGTGTGAGAAAATATATTTGTCAAGATGAGTTTAATTAGACCAACTGGCATAGCACCAGGACCCATATGGGAAATACAATTTTCTCACCAAGAGTTTCAGAAGAGTTGACCAATTCTCTGGCTGAACTACCTTCCACCTAAGCAAACTAACAATATGAGCAATTATGTTTTCATATACCTGCAAAAATAACAGGTATCACACTTACGTAAAATAAAAATAGACAAGTTAACCTGAAGCTTCACCAACATAGGCTTTTAGTGCTGAAAGTAACCAGGATTCCCAAGCTATTGAGGAGCTCACTGCTCCCCTCCACCCCTTACATTCTTGGTACCATGCAGGGTTCCCACACACGATGGCATCTGACAAACACAACAGGTAGCAAAAAGGCACAGCTGCACTTGGGTTTAGTCAAAATTATATGAAAAAATCCCTTTTACCAATGAAAGAAACCTGTGGGGAACCAGGAAGAGCAGGGCAAAGAGCCTGCTCTCCCATGGAGAGAGAGCACCCTATAAGAGGGCTGCAAAGTTTGAAAACTCTGCCTGATAGGGCAGAAGTTTGAAGACTCTCTCCACTGGTCTTTTTCTCTCTTCCTGGTTTTCTCCCCACATGATTAGTCCATTTTGGATCCTCTCCCCGACTGGTTGTTCCCTAGCTCGTTACTGATTGAGCCAAATGTCAGAGCCCTACTGGCTCTTCTGTAAACCCCTCCCCTGAGTTTGATCATAAAAGGAAGGCACTCGAGGACCTCGGGGTCCGTCGAGTTGTGGGTTCCTGAATAAAGCGTCTCTGGAGGATCTTGGATTCTCATCTTTATTTTCCCTGCGTCTCCTGAAGGGCTGCTAGCTGGGAAGAGCTGCTTCAGGAGCTAGCTGATATCACTCTAGGTTCACTGCTTAGCTGATATCACTAGAGCTGTCACTAGGAGAGCCTGTGACGCCCAGGGACAAAGCCGCTCTTCTAAGAGCAGCTCCTGGGAGAGGTTGCGGACCTCGAAGAACCTGCAGAAGGCTGACAGAACCCCAGCTAGCTGGGAACACCGCAGAAACCCACAAAAATCATAATCTTCATGTGATCTAAAAGTTACTGCAGTTATTAGCTTTATAATTTTACTAGCTAGAAGTTTCTCATTTCAAGTAGATTTATAAAATTCAAATCATTCTGCATACATCTTACTAACCTATAGACTGAAGTTATTAAATAAGATCTTGAAAAACTGCTTGTAATGAAAACATAAGCTGAGTCAACTCAGGCTTTGGAAATTCAGTTGAAATTAAACAGTAATGAATCTGTTTTTACAGGGCTTTTTACTTTCAACCTATAGTTTACCACATCCGCTTAAATTCCTTTCCAAAGCTGTACAAAAGCAGAGCTGTTAACAATTTATTGTTGTGTGAACTGCATTATTAAAACATGCATTTGTGTTTCTTTCTTCACCTAGGAAGTCTGTTTTATGGATTTCAACTTTTTTTTTATTTGCACGTTGATTTATATGCAGTCATAAAAATAAATTATATAGTTCATATAAATAACGTGAATACTATGTTAAGGATCACAAGTATATTCTGTCACCCAAAATGTGGGATTGGGAAGTTGTGTTTCAGATAACTACCTTCCACACATAATAGGCAGCAGTTCTGGCTACAAAAAATTTACAGTACATTAGAACAGTAAAAAAAGGATGAGGAAAGTGCCTTTATCAGCTTTCCCATGTTACAGATTCAAACCTGAGAAAATTACAGCCTCAGGTGTACAGAGGACAACCATTTTAGGGACGAAATTATGACCCCGTGAAATGTGTCCAGCTAGCAGGAAAACTCATTACTCACTTCTGAAAACTGAAGTATTTGGCTCAAAGTCACCCTGAGAGTCAATAATGCAGCCAGGTAGCAATCCATGTTTCCCTCACCCCAGTCCATCCTGCAGAGTAATATTATCTTCCCAGTTAAATACAATATTGAACCCTAGTCCCATTTGCTGTTCTTTCTCCTGACTAAGGTTGTTTTTATTGTCCCTTACAATAACCATTGTAGATGCTGCCAAAAGCAGTGGTACTTCCAAAGCTCTGTGTAGTAAAATATTCACCAGGTATGTTACTGCTGTTCATTGCTTTGCTAGGGTTGAAAAATCCAGAATGGGTAAATTCCACTCTTTGCTTAGAATTTTGTTGGGACACAGTGCCTACAATTATATGAGTCAATTAAATGAGCCTGAGACTGTTCTCTGGCACCAAGGCAAACAGGCATGGGATATCTCACATTCATATGGCTGAGTTCTCATGATCTCTGAAACAGGGTGGCTACAGGAACAATCTCTTGCAGGGATTATCCCTGGCTCGTCCAAGTGCCCAAACCACACCTGGGAATAAGGAAGGCAGCACTAGTTTGCCAGGTTAAAATCATGTTCAGGTCCTTTCCCATTAACAGAGACCTGCCCTGGCCTCCTGCAGGCCCCTTCTTCAAGGGTGAATTTCTGCCCAAGCTAAAGAAAGATAATTTCCCTCAATCTCAATTTTGTAGCAACACCAATGGATCAAGCAGTAGCTGCAGCATGTAATAATTTGATTCCTTCTCAGTCACTAAGAAATCAGGTTTTTATCCACACTTCTTTCACAGTTTTGTGAGAAACAACCAGATCTATAATTTTGGTGGTTCCAAATTTAAGGAAAGAAGAGTTGTTCTGCAACATGGCCATTAATAATGAAAAAATTTTTGTCAAAATGTTTAGTTTCTCAAATTACAGAGACCCAAATTAAATCACCCATAGAAATGTAAATATCCTTTGATTTCAGAGTGGGAGGAAAGGTATACATCAGTTTTGAACTCACTGGCACCTTCCATATTGCTCTGCATTTCCAGTACTGCTTTCAAATGGGGGGAAAAAGAAATTTAAAA
>VYXD01002180.1:587695-716072 GCA_013397195.1 Hylia prasina | reverse complement strand
AAAAAAAAAAAGGAAAAAAGACAGCAACACCATTTTCATCAGTCTGGTAAGAACAAAGAATTCACATCCACATGGAGAGGCTGCTTTTTCTAACAAACACACCTCCTAAAAGTTAATTACTTTCCATTTAAGACGGGCAGTGACTGGAGGCACTGCTGAAACATACAGTGCCGTCTAAGGGAGGAACCACCTTGTGTAAATGGAAGTAATGAACAGTCCTTATATGGCATTTCAAACCCAAACCATGTCACAGCTGGGAGGGGATTTGCAGGGGCATTACAATTAAAGTTATTTTTAACTCCTGCTGGTTAAAAAGTAAAGAGAAGGAGAAGAGAGGTTAAAAAAAAAAAAAGAAAGAATGCCTGCATTTTTACTAGATTACACAAATTACAATGGTACTTGTATTCCAAAATCCTCAAGCCTTAGAAAAATATCTTAGGATGGCAATACAAATTTAAGTTCATTATACAAATAAAAATAATGTTAAACATTTGTATGAAAGACAAAAAAAAGCATAAGAAATAAATTTTTCTCAGTGGAAGATTCATTAAAAATACCCCTATATTAGAATGATACCAGGAGACTAATTTTGAGACAATTTTAATCCTTAATTCCCTAACTATTTTAGTGTTTGAAAATTTTAAGTACAACTGCATAAGGTAAAATGATTTGGCATTTTTAAAGTGCATAATATCCTCACAGTAGTTAGAATATTTTGCAAATTCATATGGCAAAATATATAATGATATCAGCATACCTGGGCTGCCACATCCTTCTAGAAATTATAATGAAGCCCTTTATTGCAAAGAGAATCTTGGGTCCAGTGACAGTATATTTATATGCCACATTTTATTCAAGGCTGATTAAATCCATATCTACTTTCAAAACTAAACTCAAAGCTCCACTATTATATTTTTATATACATACATATACAATGAGCTGTCTCGCTTTAGTGGTTTCACACCTCTTGTTTATAAAACACTGAAAGCACAAACCTAAGTGTTTCACCCCTGTTTTTCTTTTCCTTTACATATATGAGGAAACTAGAATTTAGCAGAAAGAATTGGAAGTAGTTTTCATGTAAAAAAATATTTCTTTCATTAAAATATAATAGATAAGGATCACAGAATCATTTCATTGACTAAAAATTCTATAGATTTTATAAATATTTGAGGTCTAAAAATGGCAAGGCAATTTGAGATAAACTAAAACCAAATGTATAAATGCATTCAGTGTAACTGTGAATTTAACAGCAAACTATATTATGCTTGACTGAAATAGAACTCTGTCTTTTTTGCATTAATAAAGGCCTATGTTCAACCATGGTAAAGAACTGTATGTTCCCGTGTGTCTTTATGCATGCCTGACTGTGTTAAAGAGGATGTTTAAATAATTTAACCAGTCCATGAGGCTTCAGCTCCTGGTTACCCTAGAACTCATCCTCACACCATCCTTCCCACTTGGTCAGCACAGGGATTCTCTGGTAACTCTACAAGGTTGCCCCTACAAGGGATTAATTTTCTCCCCACAGGTACACAAGATGAATCCACTGAGAACATTTGCTTCATTGCTGGTATCACCAGTTGATTTTTTTTGTTTCTTTGTTTTGTTGTTTTTTTATTTTTTAAATCAGTCCCAGTATTGGAAATTTCTCCCTTAGCAATCAGGACAAGAAAGGGTTTTCTTGGGATTTTCCAGGGAGATGGTCAGTGGAGGGGATGAGAAAAAACCCACAATAACATCAAGTTTCTTGGCATTAATAGGCTGACCCTGGCTTAACTCCACTTGTGAATTCTCCATCTCCTCCCCTCCTGGGGCACAGGGGGATGGGGAATGGCTGTTGCAATCAGTTCATCAGATGTCTCTGACACTCCCTCCTCCTCAGGGGGAGGACCCCTCACACTCTTTCCCAGCAGCATTCCTTTGTGCTGGCTGAAGTTCTCTACAAACTGCCCCAGTGTGAGTCCCTTCCATGAGGTGCTGTCCTTCAGGAATATGCTCCAATACGGGTTCCCACAGGGTCACAGCCTCCTTTGAGCACCTCTTCTGGTGTGGGGTGGGGTCCTCCACAGGCCGAAGGGAGATTCTGCTCCAGCAGGGATCTTCATGGGCTGGAGGGCACACCTGCCTGAGCGTGGTCTGCACCACAGGCTGCAGGTGAATCTCTGTTCTGGCACTTGAGGCACCTTTTCCTCCTCCTCCACTGACCTTGATGTCTGCAGGTCTGTTTCTATCACAGATTCTCACTCCTCTCTGGCTGCAATTGTTTCTGTGCAGTAACAGCTTTCCCCTTCTTGATAAGTTAGCACAGAGGTGCTGCCACCATCACAGATAGACTCAGCCAGCAGCAGGTCCATCTTTGAGGAAGCTGGACATGGAGAATCTTCTACCAGCTTCTCACAGAAGCCATCCACTGCCCAAGTTTTTCCTCACAAACACCACAGCCTCCTTTTCTCACCTCTACTCTCCCATAGGCAAGGAGGTCATGTTCTAGTCACTCTGGGCAGACTGGCTGGCCTTACCAAAGACAGTTTTCATAAGATACAAGATGTATGGAATAGGATGCACCATACAATATTCCCACCAGACCTCTCCCTGGTGCAGCCTTGCCATCGTGCAGAGTTGTACAGGACAGGGAAGAGGTGCTGGAAGGCACTCTTGCCTCAGCATCCCTGTACACTGCAGTGCTCTGACATGCCTGTGCCAATACTATGTCAAATGTACCCCCAGCCCTCTGCTGTGCCCCACCCCAGGCGTGCAGAGCACTCCCAGTGTCAGCCATGGAGCACAGGCACTCTCTGTGTGCCACTGCAGCTCCAAGCTCACTGCTGGTGGGGCTGCTTCACCTCTGCTAGCAGCAGTTAGTTTTAACATGGTAATACATTTACCGAGGGATGGTTGGCTTGGATGGATGATCTAGTGGTCACTGAAGTTCCTGTTTACTGATTTTATAACTGAGCTGGCCAGAAGATCAAGTGACTTTCCCTAAGTGATTCAGTAAGCCAGGGTCATGCTTCTAATTATCACCTGAAGTATTTTGTACTACTGCCTTTAGCCCTGAATAACAAAGCTGTCTTTCCAGAAAACAAAGCCAAGAAACCTATGGTAAAGTGCATTAAATTTCAGTGAGAGGACAAACTGTGGAGAGAGTGAAAATGCAGAATATTGACAGCTGAATCTTGAAAGAACAAAGGACAAGAGGTTGTAAACAAACAAGAAGATAAAATTCATACTGTTATCTATTTTAGAAAGGGACTTCTGGAAAGACTTTTTCAAGATTAGAGATGAAAAACCTACACTGATTCACATTTATCCTCGATTACTACTGGGAGATGAGGGTTCAGCTTCTTGTTTCATCTGCAGAATTCCTTTATGAAAAGTCATTTAAATTTTCTTTTGGTTAAAACCTTGTACCTTTTCATAAAATCTCTGTCCCTTGCTTCTCTATATCTCATATTTTCCTCTGTAAAGTGAAGATAATGAATGTTTCCTTTTCTCCTACCTTTTATCTGAAATGGCTTTCAGGTTCTTAGGAAGCACAATCATACAGAGTGGCTAACAGGAGAAAGCCCTATTCTCAGCAATTCCTCTAGACACTACTAGGGAGTTCATAATATGAAAGGTTGCATAACTCTACCTTAATAAACCGGAGGTTAACAAGACCATAAACCTCTATCCATGAGTTCAAACATTCTTTCAATATTACTGCAGTCATAAATAAAACATCCCCAGCATTAAAGTTCCCATCATTTAGGCCTTTCCTCTTGATGTTTGCAGTGTGTTTATCAAACTAAAAACAGTCCGTAAAGGAGTCCCAGGCTTCAACTATCAAGTCAATACTCTTCCCTGTAAACACAACATCAAAAAGCCAAATTGCTTTAAATACACAAGACTATAAAGTTCTCTTTTCACTTGTTATCTCTCCTGCACCTGCTCTAAATACTTCTTAGCTTAATTGATGGTCTCTAAACAATCAGTGTTTATATTCACTTTGGAGCTGCTTCAGAAGGAAGATAATAGTTACTGTTTGTTTTCCTTTTGTATCCTGGGTGTCACTCAGTCACACTGAATGGGAACTTGATTTCCACTGCAGACACTGGCAGGAGAGTAGTGCACCCACCACAGATATTTGTTGTCTGACTCTGGTTAACAATTCACGTATTAACCATGTTACTTTACCTACCTTTTACATTCCAGCATTTTTATTGCATTCCAGTAAACCCAACCACCTTCAGGCAACAGCAACATACAGCCTAGTAAACCTTGGCCTGAGAGCAACCACTCCTACACCAGCTCTCTGGGACTATCACCCAAGGAAGTGAACTATTTGTCCCCTGAACTCACCTGCAGGATGGGGTTGGTCTGAACCTCATAGTCCTAGGGGCAAATAACCCAGGAACACTCTATTTAGTGGGACTTGAACTCTGCTTCCCCACTCCTGGCATCATACAGCCTCTGGAGAGTTAGAGCATCTCATTCTCCATGGCACAGGCTCCCAGAGTGGGTCACAAGGAACAGGAGACATAATCACAAGCTTTGAACATATCCTCTATGCTGCAAATGTGAGTCTGCAGAGCACTCAACAGAATAAGAAAATGTTATGTAGTTGAATGATACATCATGAAGAGGAAAAGAAAATGGAGAGGCCCTGCCCAGTGTTTTGATAGGGGGAATTTCCATAGCAGTTTAATCATTCTTCAGTGGCCATCAAGTTCAAAAAAGAAGGAAAACAAAGAAAAAAGGTAAAATTTTTAGCTCCTTTGTAGAAGAATATAGCAATCTCTGAAGAATGTTAATGCTGCAAAATATAAAATATTACTTTTATCAATCAGTGTGTCTCATCTGTGCATATGGACTCTCTTGTTACCCCAGTGGTCAAGTTCAGCTGACAACCCACTGAGTAAACACCCCTCAGGAAGCTGTGGAGCAGGCACATGTTGAGAGGTTTCCATCAGCCCAGGAGAGGTGCTAAGAAGACAGGCTCCAACAGGCTCAGTGCCTGCACAGTTCAGACTTTGAACTTAGATGCACCCAAAAGGATGATGGGGACATTTAAGCTCCTGAGCTGAGGCCCACATCATTGCCTGTACCATCAGTGCAGGAATGATCTCTCAGAACTGGGACAGGCCTCTTGTCTTGGCACAGCCCAGCTGCAGCTCCCTGGAACTTCTGTTCAAGGGCACCTCCTTAAGGCCAGACATCACTTCTCAAGGGAAGCTGGTGGTCATTCACATCATTTCATTCACATACATGCATTATTTGGTCATTTTATTTCTGTATTTGAAAACAAACACCTCTCTTTAGCAAACAAGAAATTAGGACCTACAATATATAAATTCCCGAAGAAAGTGTTATTGCCAGGAAAATTGTGATTTCCAATATCAGGTCATAGTTAAGGTAATGTTTTTATCACTGCAGAGTTACAGTTTCTCAACAACACATTTTCTAGCATTACCAAAGAAAATGCAGTGATATTTAGGTAGTATACCTCGTTTAACACCAGCATCCTCTCTTAAGAAACACTTCCCACAGACCAAGAATGATGGGTGTGCAGAATTCTTTGCAAGAGTTCCCTTAATTATCTCTCAACTCCACCCTTCCCGAACTGGGAAGTAAATGACAGGTAGTGTCATTTCACTCACAAAATGAAAGTTTTCATGCATACAAAATGAAGGTACAGATATTGCCAAAAGTGTGCCTACCTAACAAGTGTGTTTTAATGAACGCAAAAAGAGACCAAAAAGCTTCTTTCTCAGAAGTGTGCTGTTAATATTTCTCTCGTGAACTGAGTGAAAACATGAGAAAATAGTGATTTCAGCTGTGAGGTTTTTGTGGTTTAGATAAACATTCTTGCTGCTAGGGAATTGATGTCTGACAAATTCCACTCCTTGATTTATCACATTTCACACAAAAATTCATCTAATTGCATATTGTTATTTTTGCATTTACAGTACTATCATTGTAGCCCACCATGATTACAGCACCTGTGAAACTCAGTGCCTGGGGGAAACTACTGTAATACCATCTCCTTTCTATTAATGGAGTAATTCAATACATTTACCTTCCTGAGCACTGTCATTTTATAAAACCAAAGCTGCATATTTCCTGCTGAAACACTGCAAGAAACATTCTTACATTGTGCTTGCTTAATATGCTGGTTAATTCACATGGGAAAAGAAAAGTATTTAAAAAAATAAAGGGATACTCATTTTACTTTCAGGCAGAAAATCCTTTTTACTACTTACTATGTTTTTATTTAAAATATTTAAATAAAACCCCTCTTTTCTACATTTTGGGGGGGTACTTTAATAAAAATTAGCAATCAAATTAATCAAGTTTATTAATAAGGATTTCCATATTGATTCAGTTACATTTTATTTTTTGATAGTCATCCTCACAGCCTATGGAAACTTACAGCACTTCCTGTTATCATTATTATACAGAACTTGTAAAAGACCAAAGAAGCATGGAAATTTCATTTGTTTCCCTCATTGAGAAAAGATTCACATTCTGTATTTTACTGTGCATGCACAATTTCTCTTTCTACTCAGTGGAACTGAGGGCCAAGTCACACCCCTATTTATTCTAAGATCTTTTTCAAACATAATTCAAAGCATATCTTCCCTCTACAACTCTATAAACAATGAAAAGAATTGTCAGCTTTGGTTTTCAGGCTTTAAAACAGATCATTGACAGTGCTTAGAAAGTGTGCTCAAAAATGGCTAATGTTACAACTTTAAAGAACATTCTTTCAGACTGTCCTTGTTGTCTTTCTTAAAATCACACTGCAAAAAAGCTAAAATCAATGAAAATTATCCAGCAACAAATATTCCTCTTGAATCTGCTCATCTCAATTTTATCCATTAAAACTGCTACAATTTAACTGAGCAAAATGATGTCTTTTAATGAATACAGACATAACCAAAATCTATCTACTTACTTATTTTTAAAAACCTCAAACAGATAACAATTCAAAGGGTGGAAGGAAAAATATGAAAATGTACAGAAGATGGCCTGCTTGTCAGGCAGCTTTGGGCTTAAAGGAATCCAAAGTTAGTTCCATAAAAATAGGAGACTTATTTTCACTTTTCACAAAAAAGCCTCTAAACGTGTTTAGCCCTTTGCTGGAGATTGTTATCAAAGTGGTTTTGAATGGAAAAGAACTGCTAATACTAAAAGTCTGTTTAGTTGGGCTTCACTTCAGCAGTTGTTTTCCTTCTTTGACTGAAGCACACACAAACCTGTATATTCATCTCTGCACACTTTTTTTTTTTTTTTAAGATTGAAAATCAGAAGATTTGGATACATCAAGACAAGGATGATGCCAGGATCTTCTGGGGATGAGCAGCTCAATCCTAAAAATTATATCTGTTGCAGATTAACACCAGTGGGCACGAAAGCACCACACAGTCACCACCCTTACTGGGATGGAAGAAGAAAAAAAAAAAAAAACCAACAAATAAACAAGAAAACACAAAAGCTTAAACAACAACAACAAAAAAAATGAAAAAGTGAAAGAAAAAGGGGAGGGAGACAGGAGAAAACAAACAATGCAAAAGCAACCATTCACCACTTCCTGTGGGTAGACTGATGCCTAGAGTGTTCCTGAGCTAAACATGGCTAATTGCCTGTATCTCCCTATTTTCCCTTCTATTGCCAGACATGACTTTATATGGCATGGGATATCTCTTTGGTGGGTTCAGGTCATCTGCATGGTTGTGAACCATCACCCTCAACCTATTCACTGGAGTGTCAAAGTGAGAAACAGAGGAGAACTTCATGCTGTACAAACACTGTTCAGCAGCAGTATTAAGAGCATTAACAGTTCTACTTCAGTCAAAATTCTGAAACACAGAGCTGCTATGAAAAGAAAAATCTATTCTATTCTAGCCAGGGCCAGTGCAAAGGTATAATTACTTTCATCAAACCTGGGTTATATTCAGAAGAAAAAGAACAAAAAGGAATGTCTCCTAAGGCATAACAAATGCTGGCAAGCAGCTGGGCTGTTATGTTTCTTAGTTTTTGGCAGTAGACTGTACATTACCCTATTAAATTAGAGGGACCAAAACACCTAACCACTTCTGCAAATGTTCTCTTTGATTACACCATTCCCAAACTTTTAAAGGCAACCTGAGTTTTTGTGTTTTCCAAAGCTATAGTACATCCCACTAGGAACTCAAGAGGGCTTCATCCAAGACAACCTTTCTATCTGCGAGAAAATTAATAATGCATATGCCTGCACATTTGGGATGCAATTTTGTGATGTTGCAACTGCCACATCCCATTCACTGCTCTAATAGGCAGGACACTTGTAGAACTAACACTGCCAAAGACTCCAACATTTCCCCTGCCAACCTCAGGACAAAAATCATCATGTGCTCACACAATTTACTTGAGGCAAGTTTGGAATATTAAAAATGGCATGAGTTTAAATATGACACACTTTCTAGACATAGTTACTCCTCTTCAATATCACTGACACTGTTCACTCAGTCTCTGCCTGCATCCCTAGTATTGCTGTCTAGTAAGGAGAAATCAGTCAAACTGCTGCTTCATGGAGAAGCAGATATATTTGTAAGAGCCCTGCCAAATTTCCCACCTGATGTCTAAAAGGACATGTTGATGGAAGATAATCTGGTACCATTTTCCCTTGCTAACTGGTCAGGGGAAAAGCTGTTGTCACTCATCATTTTCTTCTTCTGTAGAAGAAAGACCCTTGCCTATGAGCTTTCCCTCTTCTTACCTACAGCTGAGAGAGACCTGCCTGTTTACCTTGGAGAGAATAAAAAGAACATATCCAGCCCCCTCTTACACATGCTGCCACCAGCACTTGTGCTTTTCTCCTTGCCTGAAGTATCTCAGCTGAATCCAAAAGTGGACACAGATAAAACCTTTCATATGCTACTACCACAGCTAAGCTGAAGAACAGATGCCTAATGGAAGGAGCTAAAGGTGATCCCATCAAGTAAGGGACAGAGAACAATGAAGATCCAGAAGTTCTGGGTTCAAAAAATGCAGGACAAAAATGTGGAGAAGCAGGGAAATAACGCAACTAATAAACACTTGCAAGGAGATGGAGTAGTTTTCCCGAGATGGATACACAGGAGTTGCTACCCACAACAGAAGATTTCTGGATGAGGCTTGGACTGAAGTAATTTGCACATATCAAGTAATAAAATTCTAAATTGCAAATTTGGCAATGACTTCACAGATTTAGGAAGTCAGTCTACCACTAAAGAGAAAAAAAACCAAACCCTTATGGTACATTTGCCTTTTATAAATCACAAAAATATTTATTTGCTGAGATAGTAGATATGTAGCTCCAGAAAGATTAATGCCCTATCCATTTTACTTAGAAGGGCAGTAAGTTACAAAGAAATTCTCAGACTGCCACAGGAAAGAAAGCTTACCTTTAAACTTGTTACTTTGTTGGCACTCACAATTCCTGTTTCAAAAATACATTCCTAGGCACCAGTGGGGGAGTCTTGACAGACTCCCAGAAAAGGCAGCGAGCCAACTTGTAGTTATTTTAAAGAATTCATCAGTTGTCTACAGTTTTGCACCCTGCTACAGATCCTGTTTGTCTGAAAAGGATCCAGGCCATATAAAAACGGTCTGTTGGACAGAGTCCAGAGTTTTACAGACTAAAAGCACATAATTTTACAACATTCCACCTCAAATCTTGCCTGAAAATGCTGGTTAGCAAATTGTTTTAGGTAAAGGGAGGCAAACAACTTTTAACATTGTCAAAATATTGTTGGGCCAATCTCAAGACTGTGGGAAGAGCAATATCAGAACAGTGGGAAGAGCAAAAGGGAAAAGTAACATCTGTAAAATATTTTGTCTTCTAGTCTTTCTGCATCCTTGAAGTGACACTTTACTCTGCTACACTTAAAGGGAGGTATTACTCTGATATTTTCAGTTTACAATATATAGACTCCTTGCCATCTGTTCAAAATTCAGATGAACAAAATCATCTAGCTGCCAGTATGGTCTGTTAAGCTGTTCTGCAATACCTATCTTCACTGGTTTTCTGATGTCTTGAGAATCAAATACGAGGCTTCAGTTCTTCAGCTTACATGATTACTTTTATTGCCATGAGGAGACCTACTAACCAACAGAGGACTGTATTATACAGCCAGGTTAAGCAAGTGTGTAAATGTTTGCAAGTTTCAGGGCCTTAGATCCCTGTTCTTGTCCGCATGACCTAACGCAGTAAGTAATACTCACAATAAACTTGACGTCCTTTTTAATTGTTAAACAAAAACTTTGTGTGTGAGATATGTAATTTCTTTACACCACTTAGTTCTGAGGGAAAGCCCTTTAATGCTGTAAAACTGGCCTGCGGTATGTATTCATCACAGATAGCTTATGTAGCTGGTGCAGGCACACTTGTGGTAGGCACAGCACCCCATTACAGTGGGAGTGACATGCTACTTTTCTCAGCATGACCATACATGCACACAGCTGAAAAACAACAGGTAAAGCTGCTTCATTCAAAGAACCTTGTTCCAAACAGGCTACAAGCCTTGCTTAGACAGAGATCAAGTCTACCAAATAAACACCAAAGAGTGATCAGGTTTCCTAAAAAAGAGAATCACAGCCTGAGCAAAATCAACATCTGCATAAATGAGGACAAATGCTCAGGGCCCCAGACAAGGAGACAGGTTGTGGATAAATCAGGATACCATCCTATTCAAAAGAAAGGGTTTAAAAGAGACACTGGTGCCTTGTTATTAATCCAGTCAATTTTGAGTGGTAGATCATAAGAGTAAAGCTGGTAGCTCACGTGGTTAAGGGCCCCCACATTAAAAGCCATTTGAACTTGTTCCAGGAACACAACAGCATTGTATAAGAAGCTGCCAGTTGTACCAGTCTGACATAAAACAAGGTCCCTTCAACTTCCCTTACAGAGTAGTTGCTGCAGGGTTATTTGCCTTATAGGACCACATTTGCGTGCTTCATCGTGCCATAATTCCAACAGACTAGGTTTTTTTAGAAGTTACTACAAAGAAAGCAAGCACAGGAAAAATTACTTTTTAGACAAAATTCTTTATATTGACAAAGTTAAAACTAGACAAAAATGTTTTCCTTTCGGAAATGCCTCATCATACACCTAGGTAGATTTATGGTCATCTGAAGCAGAGAAAGACAACAGAAAGGAAGACTTGCTCACTTCAGATTCTGATAAAATACTTAGAAAAATCACTTGAGATGTGTGCTCTGAGTTCCTCTGAAAAAAAGAAGTAAAATTATTATACAAAATATAACATTAGAAGCTGTCAGAAGCAACTCAAAGCAGCCAGGGGCTGAGTCACTTACTCATGACGTGACAGACCCAGGGTTAAAATCCTATATTGTCATATCAATAATGGGATATCAATATGACTCTGAGAGACTGAATCAGAGCAAATTCATATGCACTTCTGAAGCCAGCTTCTCTGTTTCTCCTCCACGTAAGAGCCTTTTAATAGTAGAGGTATTGTCAAAATTAATCAGTCTTTCCAAGAAAATGTTTTGACCAACTCATACTTTCATCCAAAAACAGTAGATGAAAAAAATAATAAAACTACACAAACCAGAAATATCTAAATAACTCACAGGAGCTTCAGCAAATATGGAATAATTGCCACATTTCTGAGTAAGTGGCTGAGATGTTTATAGGCAAGCTACAAAGCCCACAGTGGGTTCTAATGTCTTCTTATGTAATACAGGCACCACATCTATCACCTTTTTTCTCTTTCCCATAACACAGACCAATAACTGGTGGGACATTTGCTATTGCAGAGTTTGTTATTGCTTGTGCTTTGACCAGTGATGCCATCCCTAGTTAAACTGTCACACAATTCCTCTGAATCTCAAATGCATGTGTATTTTCAAATCAAACACAACCACCAAAAAAACCGATCTGAAAATTCTCTAATAATAGTGGGGGAGAAAATTCATTTACTCTGAGTGCTGTAAATTTGGCACAACCTGTACATCAGCTGTCAAAATGCAAGTCAGAATTGAGACGTGGAAACTCTACCATGTCACCACATCCACGCCACTGCTCCTCTCAGATCTGCTTTCTGAAGAGCATTCAAACATTCTGCAGACCTCATTTGCCAACAGTTGAGTACACAGTGCTTCACCACTTCCCTTGAAAGACTATTCCATAAATGTTAGTCATAAACTGAAGAGGAATTTATAATTGGATACAGATCTCTCCCAAAAATTGTCACACACCATATATTAATTTCTGTGTGCTGATCAGTGCAATTTCAATGCTTCTGTAATACTCATTCAACATCCTCTTTGATACATGCTGGGATGAAATACTGTACATAATTCCTCTTTTGTGCTCTTGAAATCTTCCCAGACAATTGTGTTCTTTATAACCACCTTCCTTTATAGCAGATAAACAGGGCACTGCAAAAGCAACACTATACAACACATTGTTTCAGTTTATTAGCGTGCATCTTAATTCTAGAATAACATATATGGTGAAGGATTTCTCTTGAAACAGAAAGATGTTTTGTCTTTTTTGTGGAAGGGCAGAAAAACAAATGTCCTGATGTTCTATAAGATGCATGAACAGTGGGGTTCAGCAGAGCAGCATTTTTCACCTGAAGAGTCAAAAGGAAAGTATACTTACCATTACCAATTACCAGTTGTAAATTAGATTGTAATTATACCTATCTTACATTAGGCAGAAAGAAGAAACATGCTATAGAAGAATAAAAAATGACAGTCTTAATATTACATCCCCTATTACTTCTGTCTCCTGCACCTGGGATCTCTTCCTTTAAGAATAAAGTTGGAAGTCACTTTGGAGAGAAGCCAGCTGTCTGGAATCCTTTGTCCAAAACCAAGCATGGGCTTCTAACAAGTCAGAACAGAAAAAGGCAAGATCCTTTCACTTTTCATAGTATTTTAAAAGCTCCTTTCTCCCTGCAGTTTCACAGAAACTTACAAAACAAACAGTGTTTGTTACTGTTGATGAATTTTGATAATACAGAGAGATTTCAATACGCACCTGCAAATTTTAAAATGAGGTCAGTCCAATAAAATGGACTATTCTATTAATTTATGTGTTCAAAGCCTTGAAATCTTGTGGTTCCATAAACACAGGGCTCTCTGCTCCACATAGTTCATAAGTTAACCCTTTTTCCATGAAGGAATTCCAGGCAGACTAATATTACTGCTTTGAAAACACTAATCATTCTGGGAAAGGAATCCGTAGCTACAGCTGATGTACCACTAGAAAAAAATCATGTCTGAATCTCACTGTGGAGGACTTGTTTCAGTGGAGGAAAAATGCTGAGACATGGGTCTTTAGAAAGTACAAAATATTTTTTGTTGAATATTGGTTCCATATTTGCACATTATTGTTCAGATTTTCTTTTTCAGAATATAAAGCCATGAAAAGCCACTGAACCAATCCTGATCTAGGAGAACTATTGAACCTAGGTCAGAAGAATGTCATCTTTCAAACAAGCTTTAGCTTTAGATATAGTCTGTCCAAACATTTTAAAGAGAATTTTCCTGTAGGCAATATGTCAAAAGCTGGGTTGGAATAGACATGGCTATACAGTTGCTTAAAATTACTGAATATTTTAATAGTCTAGTTCCATTTAATTTTTGCAAATTCTTTTTAGATGGAAAACTTCTAAACCTCAGAGAGAGAGTTGTATAGTGATGTTGCCTATGAATATGAAAAAGTACACTTCTCTCCTGAAAACACAGTGATTAATGGTTGTAGTAATTATTGCCATCACAAACCAAGTATTTTTCCTAACAGTTACACATTGGCTGCCTGAGACAACGTTCCTTTCCTCTCTGCTCAGAATAAGGATTGAATTAAGACAGAAACCACTGTGGAAGACAGTAAATTTCCAACAGGAATGAGCAGAATGCATTATGGCATGCCTTTTGCAAGATGGAGTCCCCAGTCAACCACTCAGTCTTTGCCCAGAGAGCTGTGAAATTCACAGTGACTGTCTCTCCACTCTGGATTTTACAAGTCAGTATTTAGCCAGAGTGAAGAGACAGAAAAAGCCAGTTTCATAGCCCCAGATATGAAACATATTCAGGCTCTGTCACGGAGAGATGACTCTGAACAGTGTGGTAGAAAGCAGGTTGTTTTGTGAGCAGATACTTCTGCTGTAAC
Organism: Hylia prasina; assembly: GCA_013397195.1. Classification (NCBI taxonomy): domain Eukaryota; kingdom Metazoa; phylum Chordata; class Aves; order Passeriformes; family Sylviidae; genus Hylia; species Hylia prasina. The sequence continues at coordinate 701,920 of VYXD01002180.1, read as the reverse complement.
ACCTTTGCACTCTCCTCCAAATCAGAGTGAAGTATTTAACGACAAGTAAACAGATGGACTGATTCAAATGGATGACTATGAGAGTAAAAAGGTTTACAAAAACATTCACCTAAATTTCAAAATCACAATATGAGATAATTTTCCAATTTTAGAAAGGTCAACAGTTCAGCATTGGACTTTTCATGAATTAGACACTAACAATTTAACTGTCATTGAGGAATTCATTTAGTAAACAAACCTGATGAATCATGATCTTACAAAGTAGCTAACCTTAGAGATGCTGAGTCATGAGAAGGTTATGGGAAGTATCAAGCAGAAGAAATTAATCTCACTTCCATTTCCCTGTTTTTCTATTTTTACATTCTCCTTTTCCTGGATCATTGCCTTTAATCTGGGGCCTTATTGATTGAACACTATGCCTTGTACTCTCACAGAGAGATTAATGGATACAGCAATGCAGTGAAGAGCATTGATCAGCTGTAATCAATGACTCAGCACTGCCACACAAACGGAGGAGATGGACTCATTTGCTGCCCACAGCACATCAATAACACATTTTACACAACAAACCAAATTTGTTCTCCTATGAGAACCTTGTCATGTAACCATCCAGTCTACTCCTACTTAGATTCACTAAGGAAAACAGCCTCCTCTCCTCCACTAACATATTATTTACAGTAGTTATGTTCTTGCTTACTTTACATCGACAGAGATTCTGCTGTTCCAGTTTTCATGGTTACATCACATGATCTACATAGTAAGAGAAAAAGGAGTGTATTTTGTAGAGTAAATGGCAGTGGTTTCATTCATGTAACTATTCACACTCTTACCATGATTTTATTAGCTTTTGTATTCATGTAATCTCTCATGTATTTGTTGTTACTCAACCTAATGTTAAAATGGGAGTCTTGACAATAACCCTTGAGATTAATAATTGGGTAGAAGCTAAAGTAATATAGTCATTCAGAGTTCCCAAACTCTAAAGCAGTGAGTACTGGATTCAGTAAAGGGTGGCAGTGGATCCCACTTTGAGGCTGAACCTGCACTTCTTTGCAGGTAAGGGCCAGCTGTGAGACACCAGTGTCACTGCTGATCTGCTTGCACCTGGTTAGAGTATGGAAACTGGAGACATAAAGGGGACAGGAAAGGAAAATGCAAGTCCAGCTTAAGCACTGCTAAGGTGTTGAGGCACGAACATGAGACAGGTTGGGATCTGAAACTGGGAAATATTTCCAGATTTCATGCTAGGGACACAGCCAAAGTCATAGAAAGCAACTACAGTTCTAAGTATGAAAAGATCTTTGTGGAGTCATTCCCTGCTAACTGTGAGAATCAACTACACTTAGATCCCCCACAAAAAATATTTTGTTCAGTCTGAAAAATCTCCAAAGACTGACCAGGCAGCTTCTTAGGCATCAAAGTGCCTAAACACCAGCTGTAGAGTTCTTCCTACAATCTAATGAAACCCACTATTACTGCAAATTGCCTTTTGTTCCATCCTCAGATGAAGAACAATCAATTGCTGTCACATTTATAACCACATCTGTGTTATTTATTCTCTTTTCTAGACAGCAGTTCACCAAGCTGAGCTCATGCAAGTAGCACTTTGATAGGAAAACCAGTGAGTTGCCAGATTCGGGGGTGGCTACTGCAACTGGGTGTGTTCACCTTTTGTTTTCATGAAGGCAGCAGGAAAGCTCCTCCTTGGATTTCTGGGTGAAGGCAGATGGGCAAAATATTAATTCATAAGATGCTTGTATGGGACACATTGGGAATCCAGATTTGCAATAAAATACACTCAGTTCCTGCAATCTGTGTTACATTTCCCTAATACAATTTTTGGTTTGCTTTCTGTTAGTCTTTCTCCAATTTGTTTGCATATTTCTTAAAGTATCATGTATAAAACTGGATGAACGATTTTGTTCATTTTTTCTTTGGATTTTTTTTATCACAACGGAACAGGCCCAAATGGTTACCTCTCATCCTCTTGTTCATAATACCTTCAGTAATGACTCCCAGAATGGCTTTCACATTTCAGCATTTTGCCTCATCAGGGACTTGCATTCATTTTCTAATTTGCGGTAGCCCACAGATACTCCTGCTGACTGAATTATTCCCCATTTTCTATAAATAAATTATATTTTCTTCTCTGACTATAGAAACTCATGCTTCTTTTGATTCCATTATATCTTCTTGATTTCAGACCAGCTTGCCAGCTAGTGAAATAACTTTCAAATTTAGTTCTACCTCCCTCAGCCTGGGTGTTATACTGGAAACTTGGCAGATGACACTGACTCCATCAATTAAACTTTTTGGTTTTGCAAGCCCTTTCTAGAGAGCTTTTTGTTTTAATTTTTATTATATTATAGCAATTCTGCATACCAACTTTAAAATGTCTGTGGGGGAATAAAGGCCTTTCAGCTGATGGTTCTGCTCAACAGTAATCTTCCATTTTCTCCTTGTGTTTTGTTGCTTTAGTTCTCATGTGGCAGAGAAAATGTCCAAATTGGACTCCTCATGGTACAGAAATATATGAATTAAACCTTCAAGGCACATTAGCTTAACCTCCAAAATTAAAATGCAAGCTAACAACTGTAAGTCATTTCACTCACTTCCATTAATCCAGACCAAAGTAATCTTGTTGTGCATTCCAGCAATGTGGAATGATACATGCTAAAACCAACCTGGCAGGTCCCTGAAACATCAGTGTACCTATGGGGTATTCCTGAAAATTTGCTGAGATGAACAGCTAAAATTATTTTCAAATCCAGGTAACATTGTCATTAAAGAGAGCACTCTAGAGCATATGTAGTGATAGCAAAATGCATGTTTTTTTTTCTTACAAGAGTTACATTCGTGCCATAAATATCGTGAGATTCTAGAATGAAGGAAATAGAGCTTTTATCATTTTGTTTTCTGTCAGGTACATTTCTCTGTTCTCATCATCTTTGTCTGACATATGGATGCATACAATCTTTCCTTCTGTATTGACATTTATTTGACTCCCTCCAAACCATTAAAAACCCACTAAAATATGAAATACTTGCAAGTCTAGATGTGAACTTGTCACTTTTCTCTTCTGTGTATATCATATATATCATTCTTTAGGACATGCAGTTTATTGACACAACTTAAGGCTTATTTATTAAACCAATCATACATGCTCATTGAGTCCAGTGATTTACATCATCTAAAAACTGAATATTAAGCAACACATGTGCAATAAAAGCAAACAGATGCTTGCTGTCTAAGCTTGCATTAACGGTGGTGGCATGGCAACATATCAAAGGCAAAATGCAACATGGCCAGAACTTCCCACTGGAGTGTTAAGCACAGCTACATAACTTTGAGCCCACAACCAATATCCCAAACCACCCTGGGTAGATTGCCATACTTAAGGTAAGAATCATAACTGCTAATGCCTAAACTCCCCAACTAAAATTAGATGGAATTATCCATGAAGGAGACAACTAAGATATGAACTGCATAGTAAAACAACTAGTCATTTTGCAGAATTAACACAGCAGGAACATTAGTGTTGTTTCATTTACAGTGACATTAAATTTGTCCAAAAACATCCACCTCAGGAGGCCGGATCTGAGGTTTTACATGGAATTTTCCAGGCTAGGCAGCTACAAAACAGGAATGTTAGAAACTCAGCAGCAGAAGCACATGCATCACTGGAGGAGCACAGCAGACAAGTCCTGACACTTTCAAACTGATACCCCAAGCACGCTGCAATCCAGTGTCACCAAGCAGAGCATTGCAATGACTGGATCTGTGCACAAGAGGTCAAAAATGGCCTTTCTTTTATAACACTGAATGTTAACATCATGAATGCCAAATGAAGCAAAACTTAAAGACAGTTGTTTTCATCAGATATCATTGTATTTTTTCATATGCCATCTCCCTAAATCCAGCTTTCAGAGGACCAATATAAAAACATAATTGAGAGACACTACTAAAGAAAAGAGAGAGTGCAACTTAACTTCCACCCCATAATGGGCCCATAAATGGAAGACCTCAATTTGCTCAAGGAAAATCCTGAATATTAACTGATTTACCTAAAAGCAAGTACCAATTATTCCAGTCTCTGTGCACACAATCACATGAAAATAGTAACTTTACTAAAAAATTCAGCAGAGATTTTAGATGCATATGAAATTGAATGCATTATAGTCATAGATATAGATAAATTAGGAAATGTATCTGCCTTTGTACAGACTTTTAGACTCAAGTATATTTCTAGATATCTTGCTGAACATAAGATATATTTAATAAATAGATAAATTATTAATAATTTAATAAGTAAAAAATATTAAAATATGGAATCACACAAAAATTGCAATGAAAATTTGTCTTCCCTTGATTACTTGCTACACCATCAAAACCTAGATTTAATGCTAATATTTTTAATGAAAGAATAAAAAAATGAAAACAGAAGGGAAATCCATCCTAAGCAGCGGGTAAACTCAGACCCTAACACCGGTTGCAGATTTTTAATACCTTCCCTTTATGAGTCTCAAAGCACAGTGTATTCCAAAGCTCTAACCATGATAAATGGTTTTGAAACATAACTTGGAGTTAACACAGAAAAAAGTAGATTTAAAAGATAAGATTTCATAAATAAGACTACTTGAGAGATAACACAGACTAGAGATTTTGTGGAGGCTTAATTTTCAGCCTAGTCATTTTCTCAGCTTTTTGGAATGAATAAACACAGAGGAAGACAGAATGAAAACTTCACATCTTCATCACAGACTTTTCATGCTTTACATTTCCCACCCCTTTTTAATTAAAATACTTGCATTTTTCCTGTCCTAAACAATTACATTACACAATAGTGAACAAATATACGGATGTCACAGACTTCTAATCCAGAGCACAGTTTAATGTTCTCTCATCTAAGAAAGTGCCTTCTTTTAAGCCATTCCTCAGCTTCACACCGTCCAGCTTTTTGCCTCCTTCATTTTCATGACTCTTAAGCACTTATGCACACAGGACCTGTAATGAATGCAATATTGGGCCAGAGGTTTCTCATTTTTAGGTTGTTGTTGCAGACTGCAATCATCATAACTGTATCCTGAAAGTGGCACACCAGAGCCAAGCAAGGCACTGCAGTATGAGGACAGCTGCTGCACTAGAAAGCCCAGCTCAGATTTGGAATGATATTTTTGACTTTAAATTCCAAATACATTTACCAAAGGCTGAAAGAAGAGAGGCAGGTTTGAAGAAAGGCTAAAAAAAAAAATTAGGCAACACACACTTTTAGTGGATCACATGATCTCTGGAGAGCAGCATTAAGCACATGAACTGGGCAGACAGATAAAGACGCCCTTCCTGTAGTTTCTTATCATTCGTCTTCAAAGCAAGTATTCCACTTCATGCAATACAGTGAATTCTACAGAAAAGTGATTTTGCTCTCTAGACACCCATCTCCATCCTGAGTTATTCTTAGAGCTCTTGCTTAGAGCTCTTCAATTGCAGATGGCAATTTTCAATTAGGTATGTGCTTCAGGGGAAATAAGGAATTTACTAAGGTCACTTAAGGGCAATGAAATCACACATGCCATATAAAATGCTTACACTACAAAATGATAGCATAAGGGAATGGCAAAGCCTTTAACAAAATCGTAAAGGGAGCATGCAACTAGTACAGCATGTTCTTTTATTATTTCAATCTCTCCAGTTACACCTTTGAAAAGTTAGTATTTTTTTTTAAAAATTTATTGAATATGCGTAAAGATGTCAGGAAAAAACATGACATACCAAACTGCTTCCTGACAATGTGCAAGAGCACTCAGTTTCAAATTATTTGCAAATCAGAAAATGAAAGCAAAAATGAGGTGATGGTTGGAAGTCAAGCAAGCTTACAAAAAAGTGTCCTAACTTTGTTTTTAGGATGAGAAGATTACTAAATATGGAAAAACATTGAAGACATTTAGTATGTTCTTTCATTTCTAAACAAAAATTTATGATACTATATGATAAATACATAAAGCACTTTCCTATTTAAAAGTGACAAATTAATAACAGTTCTCATGAATTAACCCATCAGTAACACAACAGGAAGACAGAAGATAATTTTGGTTCATTATCAATACTATCAAGTCCAAGTATTTTTGCTTTCCTTCAGTCTTGTCTCAGTTACACAACTAAAGCTGGGACCACAGGTGTATGCACAGATGGTGTGCTCATTGCCTTCACCTGGGTTCAACACATTCATCCTCAAAATATACAGTCCAACACAACACCATTACTGCATTCTGAACACAGTTCTGCCATTAAAATTAATACAAAGGAATCCTTGAATGAATAAAAAACCCCAAACCTTTAAACAGGGTCAGAATGCCTTTAGCTCTTTCTTCTTTAATCAGTGAATAAAGCTCATCACATGGGTTAGAGGCCCAAGCATAGGGTAGCAGGCTGATTTGCAGGAGCTCAGGCCAGAGAATGGTCACCCAGTCACTGCCACTGCATTTTCTTGTGATTTTAGATAAAGCACAAGGTCTTTCCCATATTTTAAATGGGATAAAACTGTTTTAAATTTTATTTACTTTGAAATTCTTTTATCACTGTAAACAAGGACAGAATTTTCCTGGGATACATCTCCCAGCCATCACTTTTGGTCTGAAAAGAATTTGGGTTTTGTGCATCCAGGTTAATGGAAACTTGTGCAACACTACAGGCACAGCACCAAGTTGAGGTAAAACCCCGGGGCAGACACTGATTTTAGGCAGGAGCCCCTGATGCTGCAAGCTCTGAGGCACATCCTTACACATCTCCTGTGGGTGGCAGAGGCAGGCAGTGCGTCTGAAAGCAGTGAGAAGCAACTCCTCCCCTCGTGTCCCCTGAAAGGGTGACACCCACAAAGCTCACCGAGGGGCAGGCAGGCTGCAGCCGGGGCCAGCCTGCACCAGCACGGCCACACAGATGGCAGCTCACCTCCTGGGACACAGCAAGCTCATGTCAGCACAGAATGCACTGTAGAGACATTGAATCACGTTTCTACCTTGCTTGGCACTGGGAAATCAAAATACCATTAACGATTGCAACATAGCTAGACAAACTGATGGGGGCATTGCAATTTCCTGCAGAGACTTGAAAAAGGTGATTTAAGAGCATGTTTCCCTAGAGTCTTCTCTTGCCCTTTAAATTTATGCTTTACTAACAGCCCTGTTAAAAGTCCTTTCTCTGTACTCCTTTTCAATTCAAAATAAAGATATTCCACAAAACTACCAGGAGAAGTGTGACAAGTGAAATTTGTGGTTCTGGTCCACCAGCCTTGCCTTCTTTGCCATGGTGGCTTCCACCACAACCAAAGATGATTCATCACAATGAACCCATTAACTTCAGCCCTGAAATAGGTATTCAGGAACTTGCAATGTACTTTGTGGTGTTGAAGCTCCTATAAAAGTCTCTACTGAAACTACTATAGCTATCCTGTATCATTCCAATTAAAACCTCACTCAACATTCAAAGTCAGGAATTAACAAAAATCTTACACAGAAATGAATGAACACAAGTGACTTTTAATTCTTTCTTTATTCTGAATTCATTTTATCCAGGTAATACTATATTACTAATCTCAGTGAGACATTAATTCATAAAAGTTACAGCTATTTAGAAGGAAGAGGGTTTTAAATAATAATCCTTTACTTTCCCACTTTGATTGCTAGGAAAGATGTAGATACATGTCCCATAATGAATGTAGATACATGTCCATTCACATGCCTGTGCACACATAAATACAAATAACCATGAAAATAAGAGGAAAGTAATCATATTCCTATCTGTCTCTAATGTTAGAAAACTAAAAATCATTCTGAAAAAGCACTCTATTTCTGACTAGTTCTCTACAACTTTTTTCCTTAGAAGGTACTCCAAGAGATTAACTGAAAATATTTTTCCATTCTTATGTTTATCACCATAATGGCAGAAAACTTAAAGTTCCACAATGAACATGCTGCTACTTAACAGTACTTGTCCTGATGGACTACACACTAGTATTCTTACAGCTAGAGACCTATTTGAATTTTGTTTCCAACTTTATTTTTCATTATGTCCTGACTAAAACCTTCAGGGAAAAATTTCTCCATCTTTGTGAGGATTTTACTGAAAGCCTGTTTAAAAATGTTATCACACTATGCAAACACTACGCAAACACTTCCTAAGAAATACAAATCCTTGTTTGGAACTTGGTAATCCCTATTGTAGTAGAACCTGTTTAGCTTACATTTCCTATAACAGTATCTGAAGTTTATTTTTTAACTCACTGCAAAATCTTTATTTCTATAGGAACTCCCTGTATTGTAACAAACACATTCCAGCTATGCTGATTGAGCTGCATTCACACACATCCAAATAAAATGCACCAAAACCCTAGATGCGCTAAATGAGTGCACCTTTTGCAAAATGTAAATTTTATGATTAAAAACACAAATAACAAACATGTCAAGAACTTCTTTTCCCAGATATACTAGGACGATAACACCATGGATTTGTAGCGCCTCAGCCAACTGGCCAAAGCATTTCAGCTTTATTTCTAGTCCCAGCTCACATCTGTGTTCCATCCGAGCTAAGAAAGTTTGAGAATCTCTGCAGTAAAACGAAGGTGCATCCGTCTAAGGAGCACATGGAATGTCAGATAAGTTACGGGAGCTGCTCCCGCAGCACCGCCCGCTTTGCTCCGCAGCCCCCATGGAACTCCACAAGCGGCTTTAGAGGGAACAACACTTGGAAAGGGCGAACCTCGCTCCGACCCTCTCCGCACCCCGACTCCGCCACCCCCCATCTGCGAGGATCCTCCTGACCTACCTGCTTCTCCATTTTTCCCCCTGACAGTTTTTTCCTCTTTTCCCGAAGCCGAAGGAGAGGGGACAGTCCTTCCCCCGCGGGCGCTGCGGTGCGGCCGCCGGGGCTGCGCTCGGTCCGTGCCGCCCCGCCCGCCGCGCTGCGCGCTCGCCCCTCTCGCAGGCACAGACAGCCCTGCCGAGCTCCTTTAGGTCGAACAGGTTTCCTTATATAGGTAAACACAAATTGCATTCCTGGTGACAGAGGGTAACTGGAAGTAAGCTTAATTTAGTTAACTCCACAGATACCGAATGGGTCCGAGTGCCTGAAGTTTGCTTAGGGCAGCGTGGGGAAGAGTCTTCAGAAGGGAGAACAGGTTCCTTGCAGTAGTTTAGCACCTATGTAGTTATTCCATTACTTAAAACCATAGCAATACTGAGTACTCTGTTCACATTACATTAAACACTTGACGATTTTACAGAGCACTGAGCCTGCATTTTCATCCTAGAAAAGTGGAGGTGACAAAGGTATGTGTATGTACTACTAGGTGACAAACGTTTATGCACACACCTTCTAAAAATGTTTAAATAATTCCCACAATATTGAAGTTTCCATAGAAAGACTATCAGCTATCAAGTGTTATGTGAAAAGGTTAGAAAATGAAGATTGCACTACTGATATCAAAGGAAAGATGCAGTATAAAAAAGAGCTTGTTTTAATCTTTCCTGGTTCCTTTTCTATACAATGTGATAGTTAAACATTTGGTGACAGTTCTGTCTTTGTCAGAGATGTGTGATTGCAATATATTAACAGACACACCCCTACCTAAACAGGGAAACAGAGATAGAGGAAGTACCAAGAACAAGCCTATGCTGCAGTCTGCAGAACAATGACACATGTATTTCACATATTTTTTTGTCACCTTGACTACTCACTACTTGCTAACCCTTTCTGCAAATACAATTTCCTTGTCCGGAAGAACTTCAGCAGGAAATTAATTAATTAATTACAGGGAAAACCATACAATATGTGTCACTTTATTATAATCAGGCAAGATTCACTGTTAGTTATGGCTTTTCTACAAGCCAAAACACTGTTGATATGCAGTGGGAATTGGACAACAAAAAGCATGAGGATAGGGCAAAAACGCAATACAACATGATGGAGGAACAGAAAAATGGGAATGAAAATGAGAACATTTTCAAGATTTGATAAATTGTGAGAGGCTGACTTGAAAAAAAAATACAGTGAGCTCTAAAATATAATTTTTTTTCATTCTGTCCCCTGGATATATTATCTATAACTCAAAATGAACAAGAGACACAAATTTGGCTTCCTATGGAGTGTTAGAAACAACAGTGTACCACCCAAGAGCTGGAAATTATTATTATCCTGTGGCCTACAACATTTCTTATTGCTGCCTAATATACGACTTGAAGATCATTAATTAATATATTGCACAGGAAAATCTATTCCTAATTTCCATTCCTAATGGTTTCAATATTTCTTTCGTTATAATTTTCCTCTTTCCCTGAGGCATGAGCACTCAGCCTCATGATACTGAAGGAGTTTGGCTTCGAAGCTGAGAAAAATGAAAAACAATGCCAATAAAAGTTGTAAGACATTCAATATATACATCTAAAATAGTCTCTCTATATATTCTCTATAGGGAATCAGGAATATGTGGCCAGGGGCTTGGCATAATGATCTTCATTCAACTCTTCTGGGACAGATAACTCACTTGTGGCTCCACTGCAAAAGAGGATCTTGGCCTTGCCAAGTTCATGCTCCTGTGACAAAGCATTTGCACTGCAATACACAGCCAAGTATTCCCTTACCACCAGTGATCTCATGACCAGTTCCTGAATGAGTATCAGGTTCTTCACATGACTCAAGCCAATTAAAATTCATCAGATTCCCAAAATTGTAACAACAAAGGAATTTTAAGAGCGCTACTAAGCTAACAGTAGGTTAGATAGAAGATATTACTTCAAGTTTTATTGAGAGTCTGTCCTTAGGCTAGCACTTTTTCTGTTCAACCCAGACCCCACAATAAACATCAAATTCATTTATCTAAAATACTCCCTCAGTTAAGGATTTTCCCACCACCCTTCAGTGCCCACACATATGCTTTACTTACCCTAGTCTCAAGCTGAAAACTCAACAAGCTTTCATACTCTACACCTGACAGACTCCTTTACCTCCTGAAATACGTGTTTACCTCCATCTCTTTACCCAAACATCATACTGAGGATCAGTCTGGGGACCTGGGCTCTTACAGCCAGGCATGAATTCTCATGCTTTACTTGCTGCCCCCCAAGTTGTGACTTCATTAGAATGCTGGCTTGCTACAACACAACACAAAAGAACTTCACAAGGGCACAGTGATGAGCAAAGCAGGAAAAGCCTGAGTTTATTTACAAAACTCAATTTTGTACATTTCCAAAGGTGCCTGTGGATTGGAGGATGAAATCCCACCGCCCAAATTACATTGGTCAAGACAACTGTCAATCAACTTTCTCCTCCTACCTAAAAATATGTAAACAACGAAAGACAGGAAAACAAAGCTATTGTTTAGAGTAAAAAGTTTGGGGAAGTAAAAGTTCTGACTCCAATATGAAAGACAATTCAGAAGGCCTAGAAAAATCCTCAAACCAGGGTGACACTGGCAAAAGCATGAAAAAGTTTCCCTGAGTCCTGCATATGCTACTTTTGTAAGAGACAATCTCTTTGCTTAAAAAAATACTTGTAGTAAAATAATCATTTATTCCTCAAACATAATTAGAATAATTTTTTTTGATATTTTTACTGCATGTCTCTGCTAGAGCATCAACAGCAGTTAATCATCATAATAGATGCCATTGTCAAACCTTTTTTTATTTCTGTGTTCTTTATCTGTTTAAGAAAACTCCATATAATTCTCAAGCAATTCAACTAATTCTTGAAGCTGAGAGTAACCTAGACTTATTACCCCAATTTACTGTGCTGTCACACATACATATCTATATGTAATGCTAAGACTAATTACACTAAAACCATCCTCTCCTTTTTTCCAGGAAGAGGTCTAGTAGATTTGAGCTTCTTTTCTGCATCAGAGGGTATAAGAAAAGATCTGAGCAGACTTCTGGAATATGTTGGGTTTAATGCTAGGAATTAAAAGGTTCATTAGAAATTAATGTAATTGATGACAAAGAGTTATTTTCTTCACTACTGTACTCCAAGCTGCTCCAAGCAAAAGCCCAGCATTAAATAGACACTCTCATTCAGTGTGTCATTAGCTTGTTTCCTGTGCACAATCCATACAAACAGGTTATTGGTGTTAGTTTAGTCCCTGCTGTTTAGATAGTAACTATTTGTAAGCCAAATGACCTTTGTCCAGCAGAGCCAAGAATCACAGTCCTGGCAGAACTTGGTTACAGATCAGTGTGTTACTGCCTTCCTTTTTACTCCCAGTTGCATGCCTTACTAGGCATACTTGCTTCATCTTAAAAAGTGGTTTATAAGTAATACTTTCTCTTATGAAAAGACTGATGGATTTTCCCTCTCCCACTTCTGCCCATTTTTTAAATACACAGCCATGTCACTCTTCATGGTTTTGTACCAGAAATGGAAACCTAGTGTAAATTTTCATGGTGAATTTTGTTTGAATGGAATAGGTGAGAGCAGTACACCAAAAATGTATATGAAACAAATAATGTTAGCTTCTAATCATCTTCCCATGGGTCTCTAAATATCTGCCTTCGACTTTTTCCCTATTAAATGCTCAAAGTGAAACACAGCAGGTTTAGTCTCCTTTCACTGAATTCTTACTCAATAAAAAGGTTTGCTTCTGAAATTCTTTGTAGGCTGAAATTGTCCACACTTGAGTGGCTAAATAAATTGGCTCAATTTAGCCAGGTAAGTATAAAGCAACAGAGATTTCTCAGGTTTCACTGCACAGTGCTATGGCTGCACATTTTCCAGAATCAAGCTGTTAATGCATTCTCAAAGTTCTAATTTCTTCCATGCAATGGCAACACTTCCTTTCACTTTGATACAGGCAAGATTTCATACCTCATCTTGGTATCTGCATCTTTACATCTTCAATTTCCCTCAAAGATGTGCATCACCGACATCCCACAATGTATGTTCTGTTTTGTGGGGTGCAACCAGATCGTTCATTCAATAGTTTATTGTTTGTTCTCTGCTATGTTACCCAGCCCTCAAATCAAGTAAGGTGCTCAGCTAGAATGGCAGCAGTGAGTACCTAACAAATGAGGTAGATTCAGTTCTAACAGCCCTTGTTTCACATACAGGTCTCTTCAAAGATATGAAATATCATAGTGCATCTCTCTGTCTACATCAAATGTTTTTTAGCTTAAAACCTAAACCCCTGAATACGTTTCTATGTACAAGTCCACAGGTGTTATTTCCTTACTGCCATTAAATAATTTATACATGCAGAATGCTAATATTGCATTTTAAGATACTGTGGCAGTATACACAAATACACAGATACACAGATACACTCAAACTTTTACTTTATGACCTAAAAAAAGATGAATAAAATGTCCTGGTGTTGAGTGCAGCTTTCCCCAAGCAAGCTATCTGCTGGAGAAATCCAGCTGAGTGGGTTTGTCTGGGATAGAATTAACTGTCTTCTGAGCAGCCAGTATGGTTCTATGTTTTGGCTTTGGGGCTGTAACTGTTGATAAAATACTTTTGTTTGGCTGTTGCTGAAAAGTGCTTGCACCACATCAACATGTCAAGTTGCATTTTTTTCCCCCACTGCCCCGCTCCAGTGAGAAGGTCAGGAGTGGGCAAGGAAAGGGGAGTGGACACTACCAGTAACTACAGCTGACACACACTCGCCAAAGAGCTGTTCCATAAACCATGCAACAAAAAGTTATTAAAACCCAAGGTAGACTAAGAAGAAAGGGGGTGGCTTCCCAAGGTAACTGTTGTCTGGAGACTGGCTGGCCACAGATTTGCCTTGCAGTGTGGTGACTGTGTTACTTTGCTATGCTTCCCACCACACTCACCTATTGCCTTTAGTCATGAATTTTCTGACTTCCATTTTTGCTATTTTCTTCCCATATCTCAATGGGGTGGGGGTGAGAAAGTGAACTGTCTAGTCCAGAGACTAACAGCAGAGAAGTTTTGGAAATTTCTCTTTACTACTCATCAGTTATCTGCTTTTGCCTTGCAGAAGATACTTCAGAGCAGCTTGTGTAAATGTTTCCATCTCATTTCATGGAAAAGTAAAAATGTGTCACGCTACATTGCCCTCTGCAGTGGCCCACTGAAGTCATTTGGCTTCACCTTGAAATGCACTAGAGGCATCTAAATGACAATCACACATCTGAGAAACAGCTGAAGTTGTTGTCTCTCAGCCATAAGTTCTTTGACTAGAACCATGTGCACACAGGAACTTCAGGGAAAACCACAAGGTTTCCAGGTCAGCAGGAACACTGGCCACAGACTTGGGCCTGAGAGCCATGTAGCCACACACTGTAATTTATATACTCAGCTAATAGAAGGCACAGGGATTTGCTTTTCTTCCAGCAAAGGCAAACTGTTGTAGAAAAAATGTTGTAAGAAGCTGCATTCGTTCGACATTCAGGTTGAAAATGAAAATAGTCAAAAAAGAAGAACCTAAAAGGTTAAGTTATTCAGGAGCAGTAACTCACAGCTGCACATACTGTGGGCAGCTGAGCCTGTACCTTATCTGGGGAACACTAGCTGTATGGATCAGTTAACTTTATGATACAACCCTTACTTTTTATTATTTCCTGATCTGGTGTTCAATTTTACAGCCTTAATGCAAGTACTTCATTAATAAAGAATTACTTATAAAATTTGACCACATTACTTAACCTTTACACAGAAACAAAGATGTCAAAACAAGTTAAGGCCAATAACTAAGGGTATTATTTTTACCCTTGGGAAATGAATTGAGCTTTCTTCCTCACCAGTCTTTCAAAATCCATCATTAAATCAATGTAACACAACAAGTTGCTATCTTTACACTTGTGCCACGTGTTCTTCAGGTTTCAGTAACACACTTACATTAAACAATAGCTTTGTGATTTCATTAAATACATTTAAAACTCAAGGTTGTGGTATTAGATGAAGCTATTAGCACACAATCCAGCAAAGAAGCTATTTGCTTCTGTAAAGTTTAAACACTTTATCTGTAGAAGTTAATGAAGTAATTATAGTGTTGTTATTAATGAAGATTAGAGATGGATTTAAATGGCATTTGGAAAATAAACCAGACAATCAAACAGGCTTTCAGACTGTGTAAACTCCTTAGGGTCTGGAAAAAAACCCCTCAGAATACCTATACTGGGAAGGACATTTGGAAAACACTTAGTTCTTAATGTCATAGAATTCCAGACAGTAGAAAAATTATCTTCATGTCAACATCAACACGGGGGATTGTAAGCACTGTGATGCTTAATGCTGACCAGCTGTGCTTGAAGCTTTGTTTTTAAAGTCCTCTCAAGATGTCTAACTGCAGCACCTTCCATATTAAGCATACTTTGCTAATGATGGGGCAGTAGAAATGTCATTAATGTTTGAACTGACATAACTATCAGATTAGTTAAATCAGTAACACAATTTTACATGGAGGAGAAGGATGATGCTGCAAATGGGTCATTGGTCGATGAATTTTTATATTTCATCCCATGTAATACTGCAGAAAATGGAATAAAGCATGTGTACTGGAAAATCCTAAACGAGCCCAGAGAGGTGTTCCAGAGCAGAAGTGGGCAGGAAAGGCAATGCAGGACTGCAGGTTCCCTTGTTTGCCATGAGGGCAGCATCAAACTCACGGTTTGTTGACACACTTGGCGCTTTTGGAGGACTCACAGCTTGGCAACCGCGTGCATTCACTTTACCTGACTACAAAGGTGAAGTATTGAAAATTGGATCCCAGCCACCACAAGCTCTTCTGTGGTTTATGGAAGAAAAATATTGCTGTTTCTCAGACCCTGAGTAAGTGGATCACCTGAGAGAGGTGCGCCTCTCTTAACCCTTCAGAGCGGTGACCACACACATGGCTTAGAACACCAGTCACATTCCTTAAATTGGGAGATATGACTGCTGGCCAAAGAGCATGTGAAAATGAGTTACATGACTGAGAAAATACTGATTAAAATGGATAGTAAGCAGATTATTGTGACTCAAACAGCACTATTTCTAGGTAGAAACATGGACTAGTTTGATCCTTAGTTTTAAACAGTCCATATCTTTCACCCTAACTGTGTGCATAACAAGGCCAGACAAAAATTTGCATTCTGGGAGATTGGAGTATTTAAAGGAAAGTGTGGATTTTCTTATTTATGGGTCTTTGTTATGTGAAAAACCTGAAACACTGGTCAAAAGCAAATTTTGTCATGGAATTCCCAGATGAGGAAAAGGAAGGAGACCATTCATCAGCACATGAGAAATGTGTGTGTGTTTGCAAAATCAAACTTTTTTTAATAAAAAGTGATCTGTCCCAGTCACTATTTACAGTAAACAGTGAACTCTTTTCTTCCATAACTTATTGAAAATAACTAGCTAAAAAGTAGTTTCAGATTTTGTGTCTAAACAAATGAAAATCAGAAGTGGTACTGGTATACAAAGAACACATATTCAAAGAACTGTACTTAAGAGTAGGGAGGTAATAAATCATGTATACACATGACAGCTGAGGCCTCACTTAGGATATCCTTTGACCTTCTCACTGGGAAGATGAGAGAGCAGCAAAGATGAAGAACATTAAGAAAGCTGCAAGATATAAGGAACAAGATGGAAAGGACATGTAATTTAAACAAAATATGGAACTTTCAAGAAGTTTTTGAGAGAAACAAGATAAAAGAGAGAGACTTGATCGTGGTTGTTCAAGGAAGATGTTCACCTAAAAAACAACAAATTTAGATTGGATGTGAGGACAAATCTCCAAATAAGAGTTATTCATCAATGGAGAAGTCTGCCAAGAGAAACTTCTGGGATATCAGAAGAGGAAATACTTACAGGGATATTAGATAGTATACTCAAAATAGTACAGCTGATAAACCTCTAAAATATGCAAAAGACTGGAGTCGATAGCTTATTTCAGCCTATATTAATTTCTTTCAGCCTATTCTTTCTAGTCTTTGTATAGGACTTTACATATAAAAAATTCTTTTACAGTATGTGGCTAGTGAGAGCAGGAAAGATCCAGTTCTGCAGAGTCTTAAGCATTTTAAGATTCCCTAGCTATGCAAGCAGCCTCTCTGAAGTCAGTTTATTTTAACTTAGTTCACATTATTATATAGATATAATATGGAGTGACCAGAAATGCTTCCTAACTGTCTGAAAATTATTTTGACAGCAAGCAAAGGATTGTAGCTGAAGACCAGAAGATAGGAAAATTTTCATCTACTCTAAAGGAAATATGTCTCCTCCATTCTTCCATTGCCTCCTGCTACCCAAGGGGTGCTGCTGAGTGACACCTGGACCTCCTCAAACTGGAGCCTTCTTCCCAAAGATTTTATTACTTTTACTCAAAAACACTCTTCTAATATAGATTTAAATGTTTCTAAATAACAAGTTCAGGAGATCCACAGGAAAGGAAAGGAGGAGGCTTTATCATGCCAGACCACTCCACCATTATTCTCCTCTTTTAGCCCTGCCACACAGCATCTACCCTGCCAGTTCCAAACCCAAGGCAAAGGGAGACCACTGCCCTGCCAGGCTGCTTGCTCTCTCAAGCAGCATTTGCCACCTGGTGTAGTGTGCTGGGGTGGGGAGGAATTAAGCTGAAACTCACTTGTCAAGGCAGCTCTCGGGTACGTGTGGTGCACAAGGCACAGCAATCAGCTCTGTGCACGTGGAGGCCACCTCACCCCAGAGCAGCATCTTCTGCAGTCAGATCCCTGCAGTTGGAAACGTCTTCCCAGATCCATAATACAGCTGCCTCCACTTCTGAGCTATGGGCTCTGCTCTATTTGAAATCAGCACTTCCAGGGCTTGGTTTAGCTCAGCTATTTTAGGCATCTGCTTTAGGAGTTATGCCCTCTAAGTGCCTATTTTTCTCTGGGGACTCTAAAGTGAATATTGATTGTTGGCTCAGACACTTTGTCAGCTGATTCCCACCTCTAGATATTTATTTTTCTGTAAAATTTGGCATCACCTTACCAACTATGGCAAGTAGTCAGACAGTAGAAAAGCAGCAGATCTGTCACTGGAGGAATATAAGTAAATCATCAAATAACCTCTAACCAGTCATCTTCCCTGCAGGATCCCTGGAAACATTATGTGCAATAAAGAAAGTTTGGCTATTTGTTCTTTCGACTAAATATAATAACATTTTTAAGTATTTGGTGGGTAGAAGCTGGCTGGTTATCTTACTTTTTAGCTTTTTAATACATTTTTTTGTTTCACTTCACAGGAGTGCTGACCCTTCTAACTCTTTTTAGTAGAGAAAAGCCAAAAGCTAACATTCTTTTCTTGTCTTTCCCTTTTTAAAAGCCATCCTGAAACACTCTGCACTCTTTTCTAAGAAGTAGGAAACTAACAGGTTTGTGAATGTTGTTTTAAACCCACAGCTTGACCAATTCTAAAAGGAATTAGAGCTGCATGAATAATTAAAAATAATTTCTTTGTTTAAAAATCTACAGGCTATTGCACAAACATGTTGGCCCAATCCATGTTAATCGTAGAGGTGGGAATAAATGCTCAATTAATGGCAGTTACAGAAAAAGAAATTTAATTAAATCTACGTATTAAGAAACTTAGTCCGTGAACTGATCTATAGCAAGGAAAATGTAGTCACTGTCCTTGGGGTTCCATTATCCTGGCAACAACATCTACTTCTTTTTCTTTCCTATTTCCTCTATTGCTTAAACACCTCTTGTTACTCTATCTTCCACTAATATTGAAGGTGTAATTGAAGGAAGACGTGGACAAAATTGTTCAGCCCATTATGGAAAATGCTGCAGTACAGCATTTTTAAATGAATTTGGAAATACTACCAGTTGTGTCTAAAAATTGAGGGTAGTACTATTTTGTTTCCAATGCAGGAGTTTTGAGTTTAAAATAGTGTTAGAATGACAGCCTTCATGGAATCAAAACCCATTTTTTTTTATTTTTGGATCTCATAAGTCAGGGAAAATGGAAGAGTTTAAAGAAGTATCTGTTTTTTATAGCCCAGAGGTGCCAGAACAACTTAAAGTGCTTAGAAATCTCTGTGAGCAGGACCAAAATCTCTGTGAGAAGTTAAGGCAACTTTAATTCCCTGAAAATTTCACTCTTCTGTGTTGGGATATGAGCTTTCTGCATGCTTTGTCTCCAAACTTGCTTGAAAAACACCTGACAAGTCACCAGTTGTGACTTGAAACACATGCTTCAAAGAGAGGCATCAGAATTTACATAAAATATTTAAATACTGATTTCATTTTGCATGAAAAATTATTTATTCCACTGTTAAGTAATTAAAGGTACTCGAGTTAACACATTACAAAATGATAATGAGTAACACTTGCCCTTCTTTAAGAAGCCATGTTTCAATGACCTCTCTCTTCCTGTTCAAAAAAAGGTGCTTGAAGGTTACTTGCACTTTGAAAAAGGAAAAAAAAATATTACTCATTTTTCATGGTGTTGAAAGTCTGAAATAAGAAGGATACTAACAGGAGATACTATGACATTTTCATCTGTCATAGGCTTAGGAGAAGCTAAGTCTAGGTACTTATACCAGTACCTATAGATTTATATATGAAACTCTATTATTTGAGGTCATTCAATAATGAAGAAATGATTTTGTGATACTGGAAACAAGGTATTTTAGAGCAGACAGAGTTGAAGTTTTAGCTGTTTATGCTTATTGAGCACTAATACTTATAATAATTTCATAAGGTTTGCAATATTAACAGTAATCTCAGGGGAAGTTGCAGTTCAGTTAAATCTGCTCCATGCATGGCATTTTCTTCAATCATCCCAATCACCTTCCAGTTCTTTACCTGAGCAACTGTATGTAATGGCCATGTCCAACAAAACCCACAGCAGACTTCTAAAAAGTGGAAATCAGCAGGAGAGTCATCCATCAACATTTGAAAATGTGATTTTGTATCAGGATTATTCAAAAAAGTATACTTTAGTTCATGTTGAGACCACAAGAAACTGCACCATACTGTGCTCTCTCCCAGGTCTATGACATCTCCCACACTTCCAAGAAA
Organism: Hylia prasina; assembly: GCA_013397195.1. Lineage (NCBI taxonomy): Eukaryota > Metazoa > Chordata > Aves > Passeriformes > Sylviidae > Hylia > Hylia prasina. Next base: position 681,941 of record VYXD01002180.1, on the reverse strand, counting down.
GGATTCCCAACATCCTTTTCCTCTTCAATTCTTTTCCCAGCACAAGGAGTAGAGCAGTATGCAGCTTTCTCCTGAGCAGCCTCAGTACAACAGCACAGATGGTTTCAGCCACAGATGTGCTCTCTCATCAGCTGGAGCTGCTGTTTGTCTGCATGGGTGGGGATGTGTACACAGGCTCAAAATTCTTATTGATCCTAGGTGGAAAGGCAGCTCTTTACCCTTACCTTTTTATGCATCTGCAACATATTTCAGGTTTGCCAGCAACAGGAACAGCCATTACTGCTGGGTGGGAGTGCTGGTAGATGGGGTGACCCCAGCTCTTTGTTGAGAGGCTACTGAACTGTTTGGAAAGGAGGTGATACTGCTGGCACTGGCTTCTCCTCTGTGGGGTTCACCTGGCACATATATAATACGCTATGGCTTCCTGTAGAACCTATAAAAACATGTCTAAAAATTAAAAAAATTAGCAGAGGGAGCACTTTTTTGCTGTCTACAGCATATGAATAGCACCAGCAATGGGAAAATTCTGCACTAGAGCAACAGGCTGCACAATGGCTTTTTTAGCAAGTTATATGGATTAACCTGAAAACGCTTTCCAATATTCATCTTACATATTAAACAGTTCCTTGGCTCAACCCACCTTGTCATATTTTCTCCCTAACTATGGAAGTAACAGATAATTAAGCTCAAGGACTGTTCAGGCTCAGGGTTCATCCCTGGACAATGCATTCAGGAAAGCTGAGAGAAGGCAGAACTTTCTCTGCTTTTGGAGAATGGTGGTGCTAACATGCAGGAAAGAGTGTTACCATGTTTTGTAGTTACTTATGTAAAGACAGCTTTTGAGATGTAATTCCCCTGTTAAAACCCAGGGGAGACAGTTCAGGTGGTAAACTGTGATGTCTCTATAATCATCCCCAGTGTACATTTCCCTGAGGTCCACATGTTCCTGCAGTGGGTGGTGCATATATTACAAACTGTGTCTCTGATTTTTTTTTCTTTCTTGGAAGTATGAGATATACAATAGATGTGACAAGCCAGCTCATTAGCATGACAGCAAGGTGCCCCACTGTGTATGATACTACAGTTTTAAGACATGGGTGACAGTAAGGTGCTAGTAAATAAATAACACAGCTAATAATATTCAGCTTCCCTTTATTTTGGCCAGTGAAGACTTTAGAGCTAGTTAGGAAGTTTTCTTCTTTTTTTTTTTTCCTTCTTTCTGGTTTCATTGATTCTGTGGTATGAAGTATTTGCCCCTTGGAATTCTTCTTCAGAAACATGTCAGTTTGAGGTTTCTTCTATTTCCAGCAAACAAGAAGATAATTGAAACCCTTCCTGAGTTACAGCTATGTTTCCTGCTGGAGAGACTGACAGATCCAGCAAAGCAGAGAGAGCACTGAAATGCAAAAGAACATTTGTTGTGTTATTCCCTTCATACTTTTAACATATACAGCAATTCCCTGGACCAGACTACACATTCTAAGAGGCAAATAGCAGGAAATGCCTGAAAAAAAGACAGGCTCAGAAACTTCTTTATTTTTCTGCAGCCTATGAAAGTGCCAAACCCATCAGTCTACAACACAGCACACCACCTGGCTGCTGAGGGGTAAGGAGGGATGCAGATCCAATGGCCATTCACGACCTGGTTTCTCTGCTGAAAGCCTTTACAGCTACCTGCTAGTTGTAGTAGTGGGCTTGTTTGTGCCAGGAACACCTGCCTGGGATGACCACTGTGGTTATCCCCACTGTGGGGATTGCCTGGCTTTCCAGTTGCTTCTCTGAGAATCTGGGGTCTTCTCTTCCTAGTCCCTTTATGGTGGGACCTTAATTTCCCCTTGTATCTGCACCCATAGAGAGGTGAACACAATGAAAAGCCCACCTGTGAGACGTGGCAGCTACAGAAATCTGATATGATCGTAGGGTATAATAGGTTTTTGTCTGATGTGATAGGACACTCAGATTGTGCTGGTAGCAACTAGCTGGGCTGGATTTTGTTTCTTCATCACAAATGGAAAGATTTATATTGCTAAGTAACAAACAAACAAAAAAAATCCACTAAAAAAAATTATTGGAAAGTGTTTTCCAGACTCCAGATGGACTCTACTATACAAAAGGAAAAAACCAGCTGCTGGATAGGGAATACAAAGCTGTCAAATCTCTATCCATGTTATGCCCATTGCACATTCCTCTGAAAAGGAATCTGTTGGCAAACAGCAGCACAAATTTGCTGCCCCTTGGGGTGTCCAGCAGACAACAGGGCAGCCAGAACAGCAGTGCTGTGCTGAACAGGAGTGGGACTCTGTGGGAGCTGGCATGGTATGGCTGAGCTCAGTGGGGAGCTTCCACACCCTGTCCTCAGATGTAGGATGCATCCCTTATGTGGTTGGACAACTGTATTTTTATAAGGGTTGGATATATAAACTTTAAACCTACACAAATTACGAAAATTCTACCTTTGAGTTCTCTAGAAAATTCATGCACAGGCTATCCTAAACACAGGTAAGATTTCTCCATGATTGCAACATCCAAAATACTGATCACTGTATTTTACATGATGATAAAAGTGTACTTTTTCTTCCCCATTTTCATGCTGAAAAAGAAAGATCATCTGGAATTATATTCAAATATACATGAACAAATAAAGCATCATTATTCAATTCTTTAAACCATATTGAGCTTTTTGCAAAATCATTCAATATTTTGTAATGCTTCTTTTAAGTTTACCCTGCAGAAATTCTCATGAAATAAAAACAAGGAAAAATAATATTGCCAAATTACTTGGATATTTTTACAATAATAAAGTCTGTACTCTGCTACAAGCTAGGAAGACAAGAGATGAAGTTTTCACAGTCTCAGACTAAACACTGAGTCTGTCTTTTTGGCTTCTGTTTAAAAACTCTAATTGATTGGAAGAGAAAGATGGAAAGAAAAGTTTTCATAATTTAACAGACCAGTGTAAAAACAGCTACTGCCTTTTGATTACAAATATAGCACTTGCACTTCCTAAATGTATGTTCTTTTTAGCATAAGTTGTGTTACTAAATGCACAGCTTAATGTGTAGAGATATGAGTGGATAATACACTAGGAGAAAAATTGAAAACATGAAAAGTAAAAGAGGGAGACAGGCCTGCACATAATTTATATCCTCAAAAATGTATTCCAAATGTGTTTTGGTTTTTGGTTTTGGGGTTTTTTTCCCCCATAAAATGTAAGGGAGAAGAGAATAGCAAATTTTCTTTACATTTTCTTCCAAAAACAAGAAAATAGTTGGAGCTTTTTCTGACTGTAATGAAGCAACTTATTAGGTGGTGGAAATAGAGAAGGAAAGCATCAGTTGTTTTCAAGAAACTTATTGCTCTCAGTTGAGACAGTGTCTGAAAACTTATGAAGCCACTTCCTGACAGAACCCATTTAGCCAGGAGAAACTCTGTGGGAATCATCCAGTCATTAAAAGGACAATTAGACCTGTCCACAGTAGAAGCAAGACTGCTTTATGTGATGTGCAAGTGCAGAAACATAATTTCTGTATTTTGGAATTACAGGCCAATAATTACAGACCTCATTAGAGTGAGCTGAGAGATGAAACAGTCCTTGGCACCAGTAAATGCAGTCTCAGGACTAGGATTTAATTCTCATGATTGGTCTTTGTAGTCCAGTTTTCAGTCCTGCAGGATCACACATTTGGCACAGATGAAGCAGCACTGCTCTCTTGGGGATATCTACCTTTAACCAAGATGGCAAGGTGTGCATCAAGCAATATCAAGCTGAGCTTCCCAGTTACCAGGATTTTTTTTTGGTAGACTCTGCAATCCATGAGTTTGATAATGTCATAGTGCCTTCATTTTTGCATACTTGCTGGCTAGATATTCCTGCTGAAGCAACTCTAAGTGACAAGGTATCATCACTGTGACTTCAATACACACTTTCCAGCCTGTCCTTTGAAGCATCCCCTTTTTATTGACTTGGTAGTTCATAGTTCACACTTTCAAACAGGCATCAGGTAGATAATACATCAGCCTACATGCACACTTCATAAAGTAGCCATGCTCCCATGGAGTGCAACTGCAGAATCCTGGTCTCCCACTAGCACAATAGCCTGGGGTGTAATATTAGAGCTTAATTTGTTTTACATATGGAAGACTTTATAAATGTACCATACATATTTCCATGCTGTGGTTGGGTTTTATGGAAAGACTGCAGAACTAGGTGATAAAAAGCATAATGTAATTCCTGAGCAATTCACTGTAAACTGAATGTTAGAGAAAAGCCTTTGCATAAACAAGAGCACAAATAATGCTCGCAGAATGACTGTAAGGGCATGGAAATCATATAGAAGCAAGAGAAAAAGCCACCTACTTTAAGTCCGTGGAGGAGAAACAATGCATTTTATAATGAAAAGAGTCATTTCAGCATGCTGTGCAATAGGCAGCATAGTAATAGACCACTGTCATTTAGATGCCACTGAAAGAATTGTTTCCATCATCAGAGTGCTGGTTCACCCTCACTGCATCTTTTTTCCCACTGTTCTGCCACCTTCAAGTCCAGTAATGAAATCCCATAAAACAGATCAGACACTATCTCAGACTACAGTGCACAAAAGGGTCTCATGCTACCTGTGAACAGAGACTGGCATCTATGGAAAACACATACAGAAACCTGCTGCTCCCCCAGCCTCCCTTCATGCAGAGCACTTAGAGGTCTTTAAACGTGTTAATGTAGTACTTCCTAACTGTCCACTTGTTAGTACTTTAATTTCTCCACTAAATTACTTCACAGACTACACATATGTTATTGGAATTTACACCTTGGTGGGAAGCGTGCCTGGGGAGGCCAAGAGAACCATTTATTTACACTTGCTTTCTACTTCAATTAGCCTGCTCTTTCCTCATTTTGTCTCAAAATTCTCCTCTTTACTTCCCTTCATTTTCTACTTCTCTCACCTGTTTACACAAGGAAGGAGAACGGCCACAATGAGATTATTAGATTTAAATTGCCCCACCCCATTCTATGTTGCAAGTGGCTGAAGAAAGGACCTTTCTCCGGGACTCAGCTGTATTTATTTTTCACCACCTGCAGCAGCAGTAACACTGTCTCTCTCAAATTTATTTTCCACTTCCCTGGCTGCTCTGGAAAGCTGTGGCCCTGTCAGTCACAGTCAGAATGCTGCTTAGCTTCTTTGGGATGAAGTCATCGTGGTCACAGGTGGTGGGGCAGCAGAAGATAACTGAGCCTCCAAAGCTCATGAGTGAAGCCCCAGGTAGCAGCTTGGAGAGGGAAGGGATGATATGAAATCCTGCTCCTCTTCCTCAGTGACTCCACTTCCACTTATTGGTTCTCACAGATGGGGAACCCAGGACCACCACAGTGCACCCCACACATTAAAACCAAGCTCTGCACCTGACCTTTGCCTCCCCATGTCCCCCTGGGCAATTATTTATGGTTTTCTGAAATATTTTTAGGTGGATCAATATTTTATTCCTAATATGTTATTCCATTATTGTGAAAAGCAAAACCGGTATATTGCTATTAAATATTTTGTTTTGTTTTCTCTTTACATGCTTCTAATTAATCTTAGAGATGCTAACAGGAGCATCCCTGGCCTTGCAACAACATCCATCTCTCAGCAGACCAGCTGCCTCTTTTTACTTGGAGTATGTAATGCTCACTGCCATTTTCAGTGTCATTGCTGCCAGACTTTGTGCTTGTAAACATTACTCTCCTTTTCCCTGTCTCCATAATTTCTTTGTTACTTATAATAAATATTACTGCAAGTTGTTCCTCATACAGAACACCATAAATTGGTCTTAGTACTGCTGGATTAAACTGCTCAACAAGTGTGAATTATAAACCTTCCTGTACATATGAAGTCAGCTGTAGTTGTAGTCAGGTTTTCCACATGGACATCTCTTAAAATGTATTTTTAAGCTAATGTGGTATTTGTTTCATATGGTTTTGGGATGCGAATTTTCATCTGATACCTTCATGCACTGTGCCAGATAGTAATTCACTTGGGTTGCATTTGCTTTAGGGAGTCAAACCACCCATTTTTCACTCTTGTCCTTCCGACTGAGTGATTTGCCACATGCGACAAGGAGAACCCAGAAAGGTAAAAATAGCCTGAAAGAAAATTAGATGATCCATTTCTGGTGTAATCTCTCTTTCTGTTACTCTGGAGAATTTCAGACAGACAAAAACCCACTCCATTTCTATTTGCAAAGCTTGTATGTCACCCCTTACCATGCCCACAATAACTTTGACCCCTTGGAAACTGACTTCCACTTGGGAAATAAAAGTATCAACCTCAAGAGGAACAGGTGTGCAAAACATAATCGATGGGTTTGGAAATCCCATGCATAAGGAAGGAGAGCAGCAGCAAAACATGACAATGACAAGGAGAACAGCAAAGCCAAATTTGAGTAGCTACTGAGGTATTTCAAGGCTGTGATCCAACACAAGTCTGCAGCTCTGCCATGGGCAGGAAGTGCTGCCCTTGTGCTTACCTGACACCAGAACTAGAGCCCAAATGGCCTCACAGTGGGAAAAGTCAAGGAAGCATTTGAGCTGGAAGACAATGCTCCTGGATGAATTTACTTTAGAAAGAACTGTTCCTTGACCTTCCCTCATCCTGGAGTGTCACATCAGCTGGTGCCAACAACAGAGATGAAGTGGAAACAAGGATTGTGCACCCTCCTTTTAATAGCTATGTGGATTTATCCTGCAGTAAATGACTGCACAAACCAGTAACCGGCCTGAATTTTTAAAAATTCCTTCTTTTCTTTCTAAAATTTGATACCAGACAGAGAGAATAAAGGCAGATAAACATATATGTGGTTCTGGATATACACACATAACATCTTAATGTTATAGACATCCAAAATCCAGATGTCTTGATTTTATAATGCTTCATCTTTAACTCATATGAATCCTGAAAAATAGGTACCAACCTTCAGCTCAAAATTCCTTTTTCACCCACTCAACTTGTGCAACTACTGTAATCTCTGTAGTCTCAGTGTTCCATAATGAATTTTACATAATATGTAACTTTTTTATTCTCTTGCTTTTCTTTAGGCTTTGTGTTGGTAAATAAATTACAGCTAACATTGAAGACATAACTTAAGACCTCAAAGTATTACTTTCATAATCTGCTCATACAAATGATTCTGAAGTCAATAGCAAACCTCAGTCCTACTTGTGGGACCACTTCTGCTGGTCTGTGACCACACTTGCAGGAGGACTGGATAACTGCAGAGACAGCCCAGTGTGTAGCAGCAGCCAGACAGGGAAGCTGGCTCAGGTGCCAGAAGCAGAGCCAGCATGTCATTCTCCTCAGACAAACTAGCAAACCAAGCAAGAGGACTGTGAGCCACAGGAGCAGAGCTGCATCCCAGCTTGTGCAGCTTCTCATGCAAGACTCTCTATGGGCAGGAACCCTGACACCTAGGCTCACCTTTTGCTTGCATCCTACCAGTTTAAGACATCCAGATTGCTTTACTTGGCCACCCAACTCTCAATATTTTGACATGCTTTATATCACCCATAAATTTTATTCACACTGCTTTTATATTTACTTTTTCAGTTATTTATAAAACAGCATTGTATAGTCTTGACCTGCAACTCATCTCTGCAAAATCCTATTTAAAATACTTCTATTCAATGATAAATCTTCCATGACACCACTTTGATGTATACCAGGTACCAAGCGTCAAAATCCATTTAATTTACACTTAATCAATATCAGATAGTGTTGACTTCTAATCACAATAACATTCAGTTCAGGGCTTTATGAGAGGCAGTTTCTGTGGTATGTAAACAATTGCTTTAATGAAGCAAACTTATCAGAGGAATGAATCCAGATCCACAAGACAGAATGGCTGGTTGATTCACATTCCCATCTTTTGAATTGTAAAGAATCAAATCCCATATCAGCATTCTGATGTTCACCCTGCTATCTAGGACTGACTGGTGTAATAACTCCAGTTATTCTGCTTGCCCTTTTCAGCTACTTGTATTACCTTAGCACATGCCCTCCTGCCTGGAGCCTCTTTGCCATCAGATTGGTAACTCAGAGGTTTTATTTGAGTCATATGGTATTAATAGAGTCATCCAGTTATAATAAAAGCATAGGCTTTTCCATATTCTTCACAAAATCTTTTTCTGAATAGCTGTTTTATTTATTAAAGTAGCATCATAGAAGGCAGAAATTGCTATGGCTCTAGCACATACAAAAATTCTAATGTAGCATGATTATTCAAAATCCTAGCCCCAGAAATATTTTATTTAAGGTACAGTAGTATGAGTATTAATACCTGGTTTTGCAAACAGCCTCACTCCACTTCAAAATGGATGGAATATAAATACTATAAATTATACGTATTACAAACAGTGTCAACAAAACAAAATCTTTTTTCTAAGTTGTTTTTGCCATAACCACAAAAGCACAATTATGCAAAAAAGTCTAAATTTAAGCTTAACATACTAGAGGGCACAAGCAAAAGAAAAGAAACTATTAGAGTGACAGACAGAAAGTTAATGCCTCCCATCTGTAGGCATGCAACTCCACAGAAGTATCAGAAAACAATTCACGATGTTAGCACTTCATTTTCAGCTGCCATTTAAAAACACCAAGTCCATTTAGTCTACCTGACCCCCTGTTACATCAGATGCATTCAGCTTTCTTTGGAAAGATCCTCTGTACGCTTTTCTTTAAGGGCACCAGAAGTCTAAGAGGAAAAAGTTCAAAACATCTGACAAATGTTTCTGTCATTTGATTTTCACTGAAGAAAGCTGCAATGATTAAAATTCAGCCACATCATATTTTGGTATCAGCCATAGCATTTTGAATTAACTGCAACCTATTCAAAATCTGGTATTTTCAATTATCTGGAGCTTATTCACATCTGGCAAGCTAGCAAACAGAGGGGGAGAGTGTTACAGCAGCTTAGCAGAAGCCTGCCATGAATACACATTTGGACAGCCTGGGAGAACATCAATGTCATTCTGGGAATGTTCCTGGCATGGTGAAAGAAAAACATCAAAGACATTACTGATTTAAAACTGCCTCCAAGAGTGCAATCTGTAGTGACAGGAAATGGAAAAATTAGCCTCAAAGGGACTGTGAAGAAAGAGCTAGTCCAGCATGATAGTGGGTTCCACACATACAGCTTATGTTTTGTCACAAAAGCAAAATAATGTACTTTTTTTTGGCTGAAACTCAGAAATAAGTCTTCAGGGCAGCTCAGAAACTGCGGGAACCAAACCAAGTTTGGAAGGGACAGCTCAGAAAGGAAGCCTTGTCATCTGCATGGTACATCTAATATTTTAAAAGGCTACTGTAACCTAGATACCAGCATTTAAAAAACAACAAAAGACTAATAAGGTCTGAAGATGGAACCCCGAAGAGCTATGAGAAGGAAAAAAGGTTAAGTAGAATAACTATTGGTGGGCTGTGCCTGACACTACTCCAAACATGCCAAAATAGTACTTGTGGTAACCCAGCAGTGCCTTTTCGAAGTTGACATTGCCTTGGTGTGATTGGAATGGAATGGAATGTGATTGGATGGAATCAAAAGCTTCTAATAAACACAGGGGAAAAATAAGGACACAACTTTGATCCCAGGGTAGGCTGAGGATTATTATAGTCCATGGAATTACTATGCATGATTCCCATGCCTAAGGCACAAATGCAAATTCTCAAGAAGTGTATATGTTATTAAGGTTTAATTGGAAGAATTAATTGACAGGGGGTTTTGCAGAAGGAAAATCTATTTATAATATGTGTTTTTGTAAACCATGGAAACAGACTCATAAATTTCTTTAGCAGTTTTCAAGCTGAACAACCTAGCTGCTAAAATGTATTTTGGAGGAACTGTTTAAGTATTCAGGTACATATATATATATGTACCTGAATATACAGAGTAAATTTGTTGTTACAGTCTGAATCCAATCACTACACAGCACCCTGTAAGAGCACTTCAGTACAATATATCATGCTATTTACTCTTTAGCAGTTGAATATTGGTCCACAAAAATTAATTTCCTATAGGGAAGACAGGACATTGGTTACACTCCAACTTAACTTGGCTCCTCAGTTCTGGGGCAACCCCCTTTGTGTTAGGCCACCCAGAAATTAAGTCCTTGAAAAAGCTGGAGACTCACTACACTAAATTTCATGAGCTTCAATGAACTCTTCCAGCCTGCAGGGACTGTGAGAATGGTGCAAGAGTGTTGTAGTAAGGCTGAATTTTTGATCTACCACTCCTTGCTGATTCACATGATCTATTTCTATAGAAACTAAATAATATGTATACACAGTCAATTCTTGTATTCCTGTTATGTTTTGGAGGTATCAACATGGAAAGCAAAAACCAAGAGTTTTGTGAAGAAAACTGATTTTCATATATATTTCTTTGGGACATAGGTACTTATTTTTATAGCTCACCAATCAAACTGTAGGTCTGGGGCATTTTTGGCTATGTCTTGGATTTGTCTGCCAAATTTATAATCACTCTTAGGTTTCCCATGTGCCCAAAAGATCATTCCAAACAGCTGCAGTATTTGGCCCAGGGGGCCTGTATGACCACATCAAGAAACTCTGAGGAAGAAAAAGAGCATATGCTACAAAATGACAGTGGTTGAGGAGTAAGTGTGCATTTGGGATACAGACAGTCTGGAAAAGCCAAGGGGACTATTCTTGCTTCCTGCTGAGGGTCAGTCTGTGCCAATGATCAGGACAAATGCAGTCAGTCTGAATGGTAGAGGGGGAGATGGGCTGTGTAAAAGGACATAGGACACTGAACCACATCTTGCATGTAATTCCACTTGGAAAATCCGAGGCAGATAAGGAAGGAATTGAATTACAAACACTACATGCATGTGTGACTACTAAATGGACTAGGTAGGCAGCTTACATGTTTTAAAAAAATAAATCTGGACAAAACCAAATCTTTGCACATGTGCTGAGCAACTCTGGCAAATTTCTTCATCATTAAGATCTCCTGAGCAAATAGATACGTAACAATATCTCCAGTCACAAAAAAGTCAGAGGACACAAGAGGTGTCTGTACCTATGATCACAATGTCTTTTTTTTATATCCTGAAGCAAGAAGAGAAAACCAGAAGTTACTGTGAGCAAATTGTACAATCTATATGGTTTTTAACAGCATTGCCCTTGCAGCTGCCAGGGCAGAGATGTTGTACTTTGCATTAGAAAACAATCCTTTTTCTCACAGTACAAATAATACAAAATTCTGTGCCATGGTGCCAAGCATATTTTGGTCTGACTCATGTTAAGTCAGGTTTTTTCTAGTCAAACTGATTGGCAGTAAAGTCCAAGTTTCCTAATTGTTTCAGGCAACCTTCTCAAGATTAGTTGCTGTGTTTTGCCTGTTATTCACCTGAACCAAGCAGAGATTTCAATTCCCTGACCTTTTTGAAACAGTTTGTACATGAATCTAATTTGGTTATGCAATGCCATTTTTTCCTCCCCAGTGGGGAGTTTTTATGCCATGTTGGGACATTTAACATTGAATTACGTAGAAAGTGTTGCCTGAACATGATATTGTACTAGATCTTCAGACAATGAGAATATTATGAAACCTTTATAGGCACCATTCCTGGCAGAAAATATTTTCCATATTAAATGTTGCTGTATTTTTACTCTGAATCAATTTTTTTTTACAAAAAGTAAATATAAATGTATTTTTCCAAACAGTTGATAAAAAAGAATGGACAGGTGTGTGGCACATACATGACTCTAAAATAAAGAGTTACACACATCTTTAGATTTTGATTATTTTTTCCCAATACTGTACTTACAAAAACATTCCACTGCCAAAATTTGAGAGGAAATCAATTCAGCTGGGAATAACTTAAAAAAAAAAAAAAATTAAAACAGGCAGATATAAACAGGTACAATTAGTACATAAATATTGATATATTGCCATTTTTAGACCAGCATAATCAATTTCAAAGAGTAATCAGTGTAACTGAAGTGTTGATACTGTGCAAAAAAATATAAAGTGAACTGCTGCTCAGGCTATCCAAAAATCTCTCCTCTCCCTCACTGGTCCCCCACCCTGAACTTGCTTATGTTCCTGTATGCATCAGCAGCCTGGATTTAGGATTAAGAGATTCAGACCAAATTGAAACGTGGCAGGTCCTATGACTTTGAGTTATGCTCTAACTTGTACCTTCATACTTACAGAACTGCATGTTAAGTGTGTCTTCATTCACCTTTAAGCCTTTAAACCTGCCCTCAACCACACTGGTTGAGCACAGCCTTTTTTGCCTCTTCTTAGGCAAGCTCCAGAGTCACAGCCAAGAAGTGGAGAAATCTACTGGACTCCAGTTCAGCACATTATTTCTGTCGTTGTCTCCAAAGTAAGCGCTTGAAGAGAATCAAAATATGCAATTGGTAAATAGCACAAACAGTGGTAACAGCAGGACATCTAAAACACTGCTGCTTCTACATTTACTGAGAACCCTCAGCTCCTGATAATTGTCACAGGTCCTCAAAAAGTGTTCTCAGAACACTCTTCAGAACCTGTTCCAGTAAAATACTGAAACAAGTTGCCCACAGAGGTGGTAGATGCCTGATCCTTGAAAACATTCAGCATTTGGTTGCATGGGACTCTGAGCAACTCGGTTTAGTTGAAGAAGTGCCTGCTCACTGCTGGGGTGTTGGACTAGATGACTTTTAAAAGACCCCTTCCAAGTATTCTATGATTTTATGAACATACAAAGATGAATGCAGGAGCTAATTTTTTAACAGAAGTAGCTGTAGTTGGTAAACACCTGAGACAAGATACTCTTCTTTAGTTTACGTGGCTTGTTTCCCCCATTCTTTAACATGAGAACTGTACCTTTTTTTAAAATGTAACTTTAAACATTTTCATCAGGTGGGATAATTTGCATGCATTTGATATAACTAATTACTCCATGTTTTTCAGCAGACGCTATAGGTATACTAAGTAAATCTGAAAAACCAGTAATACAAAATAGCGATAGCAGAGGTGGATAATTTGATAGAAATATGAAATCTTTCCTAAGTAATCCTAGCAAATTCCGGTCTCTGAGAAGAAAAAAACCTTTCATATGTAACAGTGATTGTCTACTTTAACATAATCTTGGGAAAATAGGGAAAATTCATTAGTAATTTAAAAATAATATTAAGGAATGGTTCATTTCAGTTGTCTGAAAGGGCCCTCCATCTTCCCTCCTGCATTGTTTTCACTATTGCACAAATGTAACACACAAAAAAGTTATGAAGACTAAACTCTACTTTCAGTATTGATTCTTTCAGGAAAGATGGATTTAATAGATTATGGAGAAGAGTCTTACCATACCATTTTCTAGGCATGAGATGGAGAATTTTTGTGCCATATATGCACTAGTATAAGTCCCTTTTAAAAAAATATATATCTATATAGAGAGATATAGATAGATATAGATATAGATATAGATATAGATATAGATATAGATTATATAGATGACATAGATATAGATGATAGATATAGATATAGATTATATAGATGATAGATACAGATATAGTATCCATGGTTTCATAATTTTTTCCCTTCATTACCTCATATGGAAGAGAAACTCTGAGACACAACTTACTGAACAGGGCAGAGGATCTGATTCAGGCATGGGACATAAAACAACAGTTTCAGCTTTTTAACCTATCTCCAGCAAAGGGAATGCAGCAGAAGTTGAGGACAGATGAGGACAATGTGGCTGAACTAATTTGCTACATTAAGGAGACATAGTGACTCCAAGCTGAGTGACAGACATTCCATGACAAGACAACGCTGGTCTTCTCATATGACCCAAGCACACAAATTTCAGACTGGCAAGAACTTGAGGATATTTGTACAGCTTTGAAAATGAGGAACATAAAGGGAGTAGATGTTGCAATTGTTGTAAACTAGAGGTACCAGGAGATACAGGCAAAACATAGTTAACCCTTTTTCCAACTCCACCATCTTATCCCAGATTTCTTTATGCTTTTCTCTGCCCTAGCTCATGAAGATGAATGCAGGCAACATGAAATCACACAAAAGCTCTGCTTACATCCCTGGTGGCTGCAGAATGGTAGATGTGTGCACATTTAAAAATTTGGAAGGAAGGCACTATTGCCATTACCATCACCTGGATGTCAATATTGCCAGCAATGTACAGCTGGATTGCAGCACATCCCATCACATCTGCACACTAAGAGCGAGCAATTTTTAAAGAGCATAACCTGCACAAACAAGGATCTATTTATTAGTCATAATATAAAAAATAATCTTCCCTCCTAAGCAGATCGAGACAGAAATCCAAAATATATAAACACTTGAGAATCAGATGAGCAACCAAGTACTAATACAGAAGCATTTTGCCTCCACCCAAAATTGTTAAATACTGTGGGTCGTGTTGTAATAGTACCATAGTACAGAATTTTAGAATTATGCTTCTTTAATTTATTATTTCTGTGGTGAGAGGACTGCTAATTCCTGTCAGCCATCCTGGATCTTATTGCTTTTATATTTAGAAGTTGATAAAAGTTTACTCAACAAATTAGTAGTTAATTTTAAATCCCTTTTTTGCAAGATTGGGGTCAGCAAACAGGTGTAATTTTATTTGTTCCCACAGATTGCTTTCACTTTTGTTATGCTTCAATAAAATGTTGAGGTACAGCTCTGGATGTTTGCTCAGTTGTAATGAATTAAGTGATCGAACACAGTATTTTAGTAAACCAATTAAAAAAACCAGCAGAAAATTTCATAGTGGTGCAGTCAGGTTCCACTAACTTCTAATAAAAATGCACCCTTAATAATTTTTATCCAAGTTGATACAAGTGAACACCACAATGCATCTTTAAAGAACTAAAAAACAACCCCAAAGCCTTCAAATTGGCTACATCAACAACAATAACATTTGTCACCTGCTTTTTCCCTCATTTCTTCCCTCTTTTTCTGTGTCTTCTTGTGCATTTGACAAGCCAAACCAAGAGGATGACCTCCTTGACTGATATGGTTCCCTGAGCTGCCCAAGGGCAGGGAAACCTTAACAAATCCATTCCCTTACTGATGGGAGAGTTAGAACAATATAACAGAGAAATTGGATGGTAGGAGTCATCCTGACTATTTTTCTTGTCCTGCACTTTCAGTTTATGCATGACATTACACTGCTTCAAAATTTGTTGAGCTGCAAATAAACCTGTTTTCTGGTAAATTATATAAAATATGACCCATAGCAGGAATATTATATTATGCTAATAAGGTAACAATATGGTTTTACAACTTGTGAGTTATAATAGCACACTAAATCCTTGATAATTGCAGCTTTTCTATAATTTATATAACATATTCAGTATATTGTTTTATAAATATTCTCGAACTCAGTTGCAGTTTTGGGACTGCAGATTTTAGGACTGCAAAATAAAATTTCCAAATACTCAAGGCAAAGTATCCAGTATAGCTGAATTAGCATCTCTGTGCTTATTGGAAGTTCAGCAGAGTAAAATGTGTATGCAGTTGCTTGGGTCAGGGCTGTTCCAAGGTGCAGGATGTGATGCATCTCAGAAGGAGAAGAGATGCCACAAAATGGGAAGATTCAGTCTTGTCTCAGCCGTAGGAGTGCCACTGCTTGAGCTCAGAAAACCACTGGTTTCAAAGTACCCTTTCATATCAGAATTATAAAGCATAAGACACTCAGATATAAACCTCATTTTGAAACTACCAAATGGTAAAATGACTGAGCTGAAACTCATGGGGAAAATGCCAGCTAAAGGACTACATATCTGTGAAGAGACCATATTTGACCTATTTCTAGATGTCCTCACAGATGTCAGTAAAACCAAAGCTTAGTTGCACTGCATTTCTTCCCAGCTACCCATTGACTGTAATTTGACTCTGAAAAAAAAGATTATAGAGGATTGAATTGACCAAGAAGCTCAGTCAACTTTGCAATGCTTGTGATAATTATTCAAAAGTAGTGTCACTCAAAGCATCACTACAGTAGAAAAGTGTTCTGAATGAATGAGACCTATAAAGAAAATGGAAATTTGCAGAAATCAGTTAAAATACTTATGCTAAAAAGCTACACAACTTCTTATAGAAGTCCTACAAGAGATAAACCTATTAAATCACTTCTGTGGCTTTTTTACCATGAATACTTTTGTATAGTTGTCCACAACATCATCATATCATACCAATCTCTAAATTGAATGTATGCTGAGGAACTCCATAGCTGACACTCTTAGTAGATCCACATTGCTATTACCAATTGCTTTAAACACACTCTAAAAGTTCAGTAGAAATCCAACCCTACTTGTATGCCTTTAACTGCTTTGGTAGAAAGTGCCTTTGCTCAGAACTCAAGCTCAGCAGAATAGAATTCTTAAGTCATTTTTTCAATCTATATCTAAAAATAGTATTTGACCCCCTGGAAATATAAATGACACAAGATTGCTGAAGTGATATAGTTACAACTTTTTACTCATACATGTAGTTTGCTTTATAACACATTTAAAAGATTATTTTTTAACATTTTATGCAGTTATGAATATTTTTCATCTCAATGTACTTTCAAAAGACTCCAACTTATGATCTACTTGTAAATTTCCACCTCATCTTTTACAATTACAGCAGCAAAGCTGTACAATTTCCCTACATCAGCCACAGATTGAAACAAAACAACTCAAGTGCTGGAAGTATCCTTTTGCAAAGAGCTTGACAACACTACACACTGGTTGAAAGTTAGTAGAGCACAGTTTATTTTTAGGACAAATTCAGTCTCCCTTACTGGAATTCCATTTCTTACAGTCTAAAGAATACAATTCAGATCACTGCAACTAATTAGTAACTTAAACTAAACAGAAAAAGAAAGGCTGAAAGACAGCAGTTGTTAACTTTATTTGCATGGCTAGGGGAGGAAAGAATTATCTAAGGGTTCATCCATTTTTCCATTAAGGCCTAATTTAAGACATTGACTCATAAATACATTTTAGGAGAACAATTTACAAGGAGAAATGAGTCTCCAAATACTTCAAAAATAAGTCAATTGCAACAACAAATTACTGAATACCCAAAGGATGTCCAATTCCCTTATTTGCCACCACCTACCATTGCAGCTCATACTCAGAGGGGTGACATAGATACATTACCTACAACATTGCATTTGTGATGTCTTTTCCCTGTGTTTGCAAAGTTATATTAATTCACATAAGACTAACAGACAATCTCACAGATGGGATGAAGTATTAAAGTGGGTTATTTCAGCAGAATGTAGAATGTATTTTCTTAAATGACACCACCAAAACCCAGCCCTAATTCTGAAGGTACATTGAGGACAGAATTACTCAGTTCCCTTCAATACTTCAGTTTTTCCTGAGGTAAATTAAACCTAATTTAATTTTAATTTTAAAAGGTGCCCAAAACATTGCAGTGTTGGTTGGTTTTAAGCTTGAACAAAAGTAGGGGAAAAATGCAAAGATATTTTGCACACTGTAATATCCTGAAGATACTGCTTTTTATGATCTGCCAGGCAAATGCCAGACAAAATATGGATTAAAGAGTCCTGCTTCAGTTTAGCCTCTGGCCTGAGTATTCAATCAAAACCTAGCAGGCAACTGAATAAGCATATCAAGGAAAATTAACTTTCAATTTTCTATAGTGGGCCAAGCATGAGTGCAGACTGTTTAAGTGTTTCACAAGCAGAATGTCCTCTTTCATTGTTTCACTTGGGAAAAAAGAAAAAGATCTTTAAGATGTCATACAGTCAGATATTTGACAATTTGAAATTAAGATAGGTGATTCTGACTCTGAAGAAGTCTGAATTCCACTGTGTTATCAATTTACATGAAGAGAAATTACAAATTGTCATCTCCAGACCAGAGGGCAGGACAACATTCTTCAATCAAAAGAGAAAACATGTCAACTTCTGAAATGTTAATATCTAAACAATCTTACACATTGATTTTTGCAGCTACAAGGAAAACAGATATCTTCCATAAGTCAAACAGCAAAATTTTAACCCTTGCACATGCATCTGTGATTTTTTTTTGATAGTAGATGGATTAAGCAACCTCTTCACATAGATTCCCAATTTATTTAAATGCTTCCAAATTAAGATGTCAAATTTGAACAAAGTTTATGATCCTTCTTAGGCTATGAGATCAAAACAAAGCATGTAGAAAACTGAAAAATAATCAGGGATGTACTCCTACCTCTCTTAACTCATAACTTTAAATTACTTGCATTTAAAACTTTGGAGATAGGTTCTTTAAAATGCTTGAAAAGTTTAAAAGTGTGCCTACCTTCTACCTGCCTAGCCAAAAACGAATGATGTTACTAATCTTATATTTAATGTTGTACTTCTTTACTGGAATGCTTCCATCATACTTTACAAACAAGATTGAAAAAGTATCAAGTAACACTCCAGAGACTCAGGAAAAATGATTTGCGCAGTAGAGGTTGTTTTCTCATAAAGCTGGAGAGGATTTGGAATCTGCCATATACCTGGAGACGTTTCAGAATATTCCCCCTATTAGAGGAGAAAGCCTAAAATGGCTTTACATATTTCAGTCATAGGTGGACACTCATACATCCATATCTGTGTCTACAGTTGTGTCTAGACATAGAGATACACATTTAGTCTGCATGTGCAATATATGGTACATACACCTCATGGATTTTTATACTTACCACACATATTCTCACAAACACTTGGCATTTTAATATCTTCCCTCATAACTCAGCATGGTGCATAACTTTCTTAACCATTTGATTTTGTCTTTTTAAGTACACAAAGAAAAGCATGAAGTATCTTAACATGACAATGATCTGGAAAAGTAATCATTTAGTTGTAAAGAAAATGTGCTAGAGATCATAATTTTTCCATATTCTTGCTCTCCAAGGCTGCACATGTTCTCTCTACCCCAAATTTCTTCCTAATTTTGCTGAGGGTCTCACAAGTAGTTCCCTGTTTTAAAGTGAGGTTATGCTACAGCATTTTCACTGCTCAGCAAGTACTAGTGACCAGCCTTGTTATCAAACTTGCTTGTCCCAATTTTTCCTCTATTGACTAGCTGCATTTGGTGTGATCAATGCAGTCAGTATTATCTTGCTTCATCACTACTCTCACCTTACCAGGTGTTTTCTTTCCTTTCTGACAGCACCTTTTGCCTCCTCATCTCCAGCTATCACTACTCTTGTTCTCAGCTTAAAAGTTATGTCTCCCAAAGTGCACATACAGCTT
The DNA here is from genome assembly GCA_013397195.1 of Hylia prasina. Lineage (NCBI taxonomy): Eukaryota > Metazoa > Chordata > Aves > Passeriformes > Sylviidae > Hylia > Hylia prasina. The sequence continues at coordinate 662,698 of VYXD01002180.1, read as the reverse complement.
TCAAAGTCACTTCCTTTCCCTGGCATTCACTCTCAGATCTACCTGTCAGCAGAGAGTTCCTCAGCGACCAGCACTCACCCTTCCTTCAAGCCATTCTCTTCACTAGCACTCCTGTTCTGCCACCCCAATACTGTTCTGCAGTATTGCATGCCACCGATTGCAGCTTCCATGCCTGGTTCCCCAGTGTTTGCCAAGTTTGGCACCTTGTGATAGACATGACACCTTGAGACAGGCATCTGCCATGTAGGGACTTAATTCTGAGCTCTTTCCCCTTAGACCTCATGGCCCTGAATCCTCAACTCTGTAATTGAAAATAATTCCCCCTGCCCCCTTAACAATTAAGAGTCTGCACTGGTAATGTTTGTGGAAGAGTTCTGCCTCTCCAGTGATGAAACTGATCAGGAACAGGAAGCATACTTCACCTCTAGAGAGGAGAAACAATGGACTTACTATTGTACCCCTGTGTAGTACTTACCATCTCCAGGTGCCCACCTTGAGGTTTTACTGCATTTTGCTAAAACTGTTAGGTTTACTTTTCTTACTGCTAGGTTTGCTATTCTTACTCCTTTGTAACTAATTAAAATGGCTTTATGAAATATTTCTGGCAAATACACCCACTCCCATGATACCACTGCACACCCAGGCTTACAAAGCATAGACGTGGATGGGGACAGGCAGGTCTCATACAAAATTCATTGATGGCTACTCTCATTTGTTCTAATGGATTTATGTTCAAGATTATTTGGCTCATTAGAACAAGTGAGAATCTGCCACAGTATCCCTAATCTTTGTTAGCAGATGTCTGTCTTTGGACCATATGTTGGGTGTAATCACTTTCAGTTGCCATTTCTACTGCATGGTGAGCAATTTGGCAACTACTTTCTCCCATATGAGAGGCATCTGGCACAGACAAAAGCAAACTCTGTGGATTTCTCTAGCAAACACAAAGATATTGGAAACAAATTATGAATTCTGTATCTGGAATGGGCAGATAGTGCTTCCACAGCTATTTGCATATTTGTATTCAATTTTTCAGTTTTCTGTATGCATAAAATTCATTATTATAGAAAATGCACAATTAACAGAAATGTGATGTGTGACTGCAAAAAAGGTGAACAACAATTTGATCATATCATGATTTTCAGTAAGCATAGGTACATACATTGTTCTGGGTTTCAAGAGTTTCCCCCACCTGCCATACAGTGACATTGTAATTCATGCCAAAAATATGCACTTCACTATCACCAGAGTGTGTTGATCTTTCTGTATCACTTCTGTATCTTTTGATTATGAGCACTAAATAAGTTAATCTTGTAGAAAATTAGTCATGAATGCTATGGAATCAAGTCAACTCTGTGAAATGTTAAATGCTGGTGATGAAATACATGAGGACAGTGAAACTGCTCATAAATATTCCTCACAGTCTCTTTTGACACATTTCAAATATTTCTCAGAATTGAGAGTTAATTTCTTTCAGTTTTGATGAAATCATTTGATAGATGAACATAAACCAAACACAGTGTTATTCACACTGCTTCCTTCTACTTGGTCCTCATGTTCCATGTCAGGTGTTACCATTGCTACTGCACTATAAAAACACTGATATTTAATCTAGCAAAGATTAGTAGCAATTTGCCCTTTAAGGTTTCTTTTTGTTTTAAAGTGCTTTGTTGCTAGAGGAATGTTTCTTTCAGACACAGTATACAAATGAATTTTGATGCCCTATAAGGCAAAGCTCCAATTTATAGCAGTTTAAATAAATCTTCCCTTTCTGTCACTCAATAAAAACCTGCTGTGTTACTGGCATAGCTGTGAGTACCTTAGGGACTTCTGCCAGCTCATCTATGGCAGTGGCACAACTTACTTCTGCACCTCTTTGACCAGTACAATCTCTATTCTGAAAGAAATGTGGTCTGTCGGAACAGTTTCTGCTCAAGAGTTTAATTTCCTGATTGAGGCTCAAATTCCAATTTCCAAGCACAGTGGCATAAATCCAGTGTAATACCAAACACCAGGATGATTCCAAATACCATGTCTATAGAGGAAAGTCGCTTGGTAGATTGTACACAAATGAAAATGAGAACAGAATCTGAACTGCTGATGAGGGAGCACCACAAAGATTTGCTTGTTCAAAACCTCACAAATTGCAGGCAGACTTTACTCAGCATGTGCAAAGGTGGCAGACATATGCCAACATTTAGAACAAACACACTTGCTGATGTTTTAATCAAATCTTGGTTCAAATTTAATGGAAATAAGCTTAAGAATTTTCAACATCATTAGTTGTTCAGTTTTGTGTGTACAGCATGGATGGGAGGAAAGACACACATGCTGATGAGGGCATATTAGGGAAAGCATCCCAGGAGCTTGTTTCCTTAGCAATTTACAAAGCAAATGAAGGTAATGTGAAACTTCAAATCCTACAATATCTGCTTTATTTGACTTTAGTTTCTTGTTACTCTTTTCTCATTACAAAACTCTTTTAAACACTAAAGCCTCTATATAACTCCTTCACCTCTTTCAAATCCCTATTCTAAACTCCAGGGCATGTAGTAGGCTTCAAGCTTGGTACATGAATTAGTTCCTTGTGATACTGTCCCACAGAGGGTATTTTACTGATCTAATAAAATCACAATGAAATTACTGTACACAGACTAATACTGAAGCCAAATTATTGATTTTTAGGGCTTCATTTCCAACCCTAAAGTGGCAGCATGCTTGAAATCTACACAACTATACTTGTCTTTGGCAGAGAACCAGCCAGCCATAGCAGCACACTGTTCCAGCATTACATTCTCACCACTGCTCCAAGAGCCAGGAAATGATGTGTGCCTGTGGGTACATATAGTATAGATGCCACTTAGTCATACTCCACCTCTCCAATTATTTTTATTGAACTGTTTTCTTTAAACATTGAGATGCTAGGACAGTAAGGAAAATGATGGCACCTCAGTGGCGACATGGCAAAAAAGTAATTTAGTACTATAATTTGATGTCAGTCCCAAGGTGTCATTTATTCAGGTGGAGGGGCTTGGGAGGAAGCTTAAGTATCTGATAAAAAGATAACACAACCCAACTGATCTTGTCTGTGGTATAGTATTAATTTCTACATTAACCTTGCTTCAATATAAGGAAATGTTTGAAATTTTGCCAGTGAATATTTGTTTATTTGTTCATTTGAATGTGAGGGATTTTATACCATAGTGACTGCATCCATGACTGATCCAAGAAAATGCCTTAATTTCAATAAACTTGAAATGAAAGTGCTATAATTCATTCATACAACTAATTGGTGGAAAATTTTGTAATATGCTATTACAGGAAGATTGCAGTGTTCACATGCATTATAAACCATTCAGAGAACATAAAATAGCAAAGCAGAAACAATACATAGGAAAATAAAGGTCAAGAACTCATAACCCATCCTGAAACGTATTCCTAAAGGAATGGCTTTATGCTATATGAAACTGAACTACTAACTTCCCTTTTCTTTTAACCCTCTGAAAACAATGAAATATGAAAAGAGAAATAATTAATGGCAAACTGTGTAGTACAAAGTTAAACAGAAGAAACAAAATAAAGAGAAGAAAATAGACAACAGTTGAACTTCTGTACGCCTTGGAGCTCTAATGTATTTTTATTAGTTTAGTTTTCTTATTCATTTAAATCCTCTTATTTCCAGGAAACCATTGAAAATTATTTGATTTGATATTTTTCCAACCAGTCTTTTACACACAACAACATATTAACATCTCAAGGGAGGCTTAGTTGATTGTGTGAAAACAAGTTTTTGACCAGGATGGATTAATAGAGAAGGTCTCAAGTCATACAAAAATTACATGCATGTATCAAACAAGGTGTTCCACCTTCTTGCTACCTAGGCACAGATTAGCTGCTATTACTTGTCAGCCTCATGAAAGAAGAAGCTGAACTGCCTGTGCAGTACTCAAGATATGGAAAAAACCAATGTATATGAAATGAATACATAAAGAATATTTCACAGATATTTGTGGGAGTAGAAACAAAAAGCCAGAAGAAGAGGACATTTTGCATAAGTTTTTAGAAGCTGGTAGTAATGAAACAAACTGTCCTGTCATTAGGGTGTACAGCATAAAAGGCATGCCTTCAGGGTATTCATTGAATTATTATGATGGTTGACATGAAGTTAAAAATGCCGCTGCTGCTTACAGAAGAACTTGCCCGCGAAAAAAAGTTAAAACACCAGAATAGAGTTTGGACAGAAATAAGGGAGCTGTAATGACTCATCATGGGAAGAAGCAGTAAGGTATGTTAACTATTATCTTCTGTCAAATCTCTCAGTGTATGTCTAGTTTATCTGTTCAGTTTTAAGTCATGACTTTTTTTGTCTTTTAAGTACAAGGGCTGTCTGCAAACCTCTGAAAATACTCTTCATAATGGTCCCATCACACTATATATATTATGTAAATATTTTCCTCCTCTCCAATTCTGGAGCCAATGCTGTTATTTCAATCAGTTATTTACCTTTCCATATGTGAGGAAAAGATTAAGGAAAACTGAAGTCCCAGGACAAATGCTTGTTCTCCCACTGTTATAAATGTCATTTATAACATTATGTACAAATCAAAGCAAAGTGGATTTGGAGTCTGGAAACTCCCATATGTAATTTTCTGATTAAGACTGAAAGTCAGACATTCAGAAATTATCTCCAGTTCAAAGCTCCCTTTATTTTATAATGCTTGCTACATTTCTTCATTACTTATAAGGAAATCAGCTGAAGAACAGCTATCTAAAATTGGAAGCCATAATCTGCTTTTGATGGAAAATCAGAGACCAGTAGGCTGTCTTCCATAGGCAACAGCAATCTCAGTCCATCCATTCTGAAGATTTACAACAGCAAGAGTGGATTAACAGTATTCTAACTCTAGACATTACCTCTCAATTTCACTTAATTAGAGTCTGAATTCAACATACAGTTCCATGTTGAGTAAGCAAAAATAAGTTAACAAATATGCAGCCTGTCAGTTCCAATGAACCCAGACTGCTGAGAGCTGACAGCATATAGTCTCTCATACAGCTATGAAAATTACAGATTGTAGCATGAAAGATTACATATTTTTAAGCAGTGTCAAACCACGTTGGCAGTTCTCACATGTCAAATGTGTAATTACATAAGGATTATTGCTGGAAAAGCACAAGATCTGGGTGATTTGAGCTGAGTGCCAACTCAGCCATTCACTTGAAAACACTTTGAGTGTAAATGTAGTTTGGATTAAAAAAAAAATCCCTGTGTTTCAATGAATTTCATTTTTCTTTGGCTGTTTCTTGCACTGTAACACTGCTGCTGTATTGCCATCTCTAAAAGACAGTCCTCCAACTTGAAAGCATCATCCCTTGAATGTCTGAGGTTAAAGGCATGCACACACAGAAGCTCATTGATTCTGGCATGCCACACCAGCACCTCTACACTAGCATGAAACAAAGCAACCCTTACTTCAGATTTTCTTGCTTTTGTCAATGTAAAGCAGAGGTGCAGTTCTGTTTTAAATAGGATGCTCACATTTATGATTTTTCAGTTGTGCTATGAAAGACCTCTACCCACATCCAACTACCACAGATATGGCAAAATAACACAGAAAAAGAAGGTTGTAGAGAGATACAGTTGGACCAGCTGGAGATCAAGAAGAGAAATTAATCCTGTCATAAGTCTAAATTTCATAAAAATGGCTGAGCTGGCAGACAGACCAAAATACCATCTGCACAGGTATATTTAGACAGCCGTGACTAAACATGAATTTACAGTGAACTAACAGGTGACCTCTAGATGAATTTTAATAGTCACCTGCTATAAGCAGAAGTTATTAAAACTTGTCAATATTATCCCAAGCACTTTCTTGTAAGTACACAAATTATAGATTTTTTTTTAGGACAAATTGATGGCTATTCTTTACAAGCATCATTACATCAAACAGAACTTAAGTGAAGCAGAACTCGAAACTTCACAGGTGTTATCAAAAGAGAAAAAACATGGAAAATCAGAACCCAAACAATATGTAAAAGCTTTCTTTTCTTGGAAAAATCCTTGGAAAATTTCCTCTTTTCTTGGAAATTTCTCTCCAACCAGGATTTTCAGGGCTATTTAGGCAGGGCTGGAGGCTGAATCTAAGTTAACACCAGAATTTTCAGGCTTATTCCTTGGAGACTGGTGTCTTGGAAGCATGGACCAAGGACTGCCATCACCTGCCTTCTCCTGCTACTGTCTTCTCACCAAGAACAGTGACAGGTGCCACACAAGCCAGAGGGATCAGTCTCCACCTCCAAAACAGATTCACTGTGTGGGCATGCCAAGGGTGGTCGCTTCCTTCTTTTTTTTCTTTTTCAGGATGTATCTGGCAACAATTCCCACGTTAAAGCCAGTTTTCTAGGAAAGCAGGTTACAATTTTCCCTGAACTCCCATGAGGATTTAAATGTATTGGTTTGCATTGTATTAGTGAGCCACTTCCAGCAAAGCACAGTTTCTCACCTGCACTCCCTGGTAATGGTCTGGGGCATGGTCTGAATGAAGATTGCCAAGAACTTGGCTCAGTTACTTCCAAAGTATCAAGTGCCATCTGTGATAGGGAAATACACTAGGGTATCCCCTCTTTCAACTGCTGTCCCAAATTGCAAAGATCTGCCACACTCCCATATATCCTGTATAATATCTGTCAACTACATAAGGCTGTGAATACATTAGGGAACCCCATAGTGTCTAGGAAAACTAATTATACCCAAATTGATTGTTTGTATCTATCATTGTCAAGATATCTCACCAAATCACCCTATTTTCCAAAAATCATGGAACCACATTTACCCCTTTTACAGTTTGCTTTCATTAGAAAAGCTCATTTAAAGGTAAATAGAACTTATCTCCCTAGTTGAATTTTGTTATTAAAAAGATATTACCTGTATTGACAGGGCAACCATGAGCAGCCTTGTCTCAGACCATTTGTCCTATGATGAGTATCTCATACAAGCTATTATTTGGGGTTTTCAGGCCCTTATGTCAGGACCAGCATTTGAACAGCCTTGCACAAAGGACACACATCCCTTACCAGCTTGCTCAAGGCTTTTTTCAGTCAATGAGTATCTCTGGGACTGTAGTTTTCATGGACTTTCCAGGCAGTCTGTTAAAGTGTTTACCTGCTGCCAGGATAAAAATTTGCATCCTCATAATCAAGATTTCCCATGTTCCACCTTGTGCTGACTTCCTTTATTGGTGGTCGCTTCCTTCTTAGAAATTCGGTCATGTAGCAGTAAAATTAAATTATTATCCTAAAGCAATCCACATTTAGATACCAGTGCTCTTAGGAAAGCACTTATTTTAATAATGTTTTTAAATCATGTATAAAACATAATGAGTACCAATAGATTACTATTTTTCATAATATTGAAATGAGTTTTACAAATGTTTGACATTTCATATTGTTTAACTCAATTTGATTAATTTTTAGGTATGTGCTACAGTGCATGGAAGTCTATATATTTATGCTTATAGGATTATTTGACCAAATGAAGTCCAATATTTTCCATATCTTACTTGAAGTCTGCTTTGCAGCAAAAAGAAGTATTTTTCAACATTGCGTGTTTGGTCTAAATTCACAGAAGGATAGCATGAGAGGCTTCAGAGACAATTTAGATGTAAACTAACAAGGAACCAAACAGTAAGACTTTATAGAAATTATCTGGTGTTGCAACATGACACAAAAGAACTTCACGAGGGCGCGGTTATGAGCAAAGCAGGAAAAGCCCAAGTTTATTTACAAAACTCAATTTTGTACATTTCCAAACATGCCTATGGATTGGAGGATGAAATCCCACCTCCCAAACCACATTGGTCAAGACAACTGTCAATCAACTTTCTCCTCCTACTTAAAAATATGTAAAAAACAAAGGACAGTTAGGAAAACAAAGCTATTGTTTACAGTACAAAGTGTGGGAAAGTAAAAATTCTGACTCCAATATAAAAGCCAATTCAGAAGGCCTAGAAAAATCCTCAAAACCAGAGTGACAATCTGGTATTTCTCATCTTTTTTTTCCAGGACCGTGATGTTCAGTGAGTACCTATACACAGCCCACAAAAAGGGAAAAGATTAATTCTAAGGCTTCTTGGGAACTCACATACCAGACAGCATTGGTCTTAAACTAAAAGTGGAGAAGATGTAACTTGTGTGCCTGGCATATGGGCAGAAGCTCAGGGAGGAAACACCAGATACTGATGGAGCAGACACGCAACGTGTAAGGCCAGTGCTGTGCATTGTCCTCTCGTGCTGCCCCTTATCTCACCAGACACTTTTGCCTTTTGTCAGAACCCAGAACATCCCTCTGGGTGCCCTGGGTGATCTGAGAGCCCAGCAAGGGGCTCAGAGACCCTGGCATGAGGCCAACAATGAGAGTGGCTTTGATTTTAGTCCATGGGAAAAATTACCAACTCTATATGAAGAAATACAAGTGACAAAAGTTTAATATATAGTTTTTAAGTCTCGCAGGATGCAAATGTATAATTTTAAATTTTAAAGGCATGAGGGGACAAGATGGAGGGATTTAGGCATTTCCTTGTCCTTCCTCTTCTTCTTGTTCTCCATCTTCTGCCTGGGTGGCGGCACTTTTGGATTGGTTTAGAATAGAAGTTGACTGTCTAACATAGGTGATAGGTATTCGTATGTAGTTGTAAATATGGAAAACGTAATATGTAGTATAAAAGATAAGCACCTCCTCAGGGGAGGCAGTCAGTGAGCTGACACGGCTGCAGTGAAGATCTCACAAGGCAGAGAAAAAAATGTAAAAGATAACAGAAAATAAACAACAAGAGAAACAGCAGCCAACAGACTCCTGACCTTTCTTCTGATGCGGGGCTTGGGAGAAAAGAATTTTCATCATAAATCTCGGGGTTCTGGCAGCAGCTGATCCCAACACCTTTCTCTCTGGCTGATACCCTGCTGGGTGCCACAGCAGCCTCCTGGAGCTGGCACAGGACAGCTGTGTGTCCCAGGCAAGGGACAGGCATGGTGTCATTCCAATGAGACCACAGCAGTCCTGTCGTGTTGGTTCACGCCTCACGCCTGCGAGGACAGGCCAACAATAATTGTGGCTGGTTGGAATGGAAGAAAAACGGGGGATGGGTCTTAGGTGGAAAATCCAACCCTTTGTTCTTCTGAGGGGAGAGTCCAACTTGTATACACTAACCATGGAATATTCTAGGAACAATCTAACCAATCAGAACTAGTCAGGTAACCCATGTTTACATAATAACTTCCATGATCCCTTTCAAATGAACTTTAACTCTCCATGACCATAAACAGTGTCCCTGAGCCTAGGGTGTTGCTTCCCATGGCCTTGGACTGATCCCAGCTAGGGCTGGCTCATCAGCCCGGCCAGGCCCCTGGACCTCCACACAGTCAGGAGCATCTCTTCTAGTACATCCTCAAATTTGTAAATCCTTGACCTGATGAATTTATGAGTAATTACCAGGCACTTTTACACCCTTGACTTGCCAGAAAGATGATGCAAATGTCAATATTTGATATGATTTTAGGTAGAGGCTATTTCCAATAGCCTTGCAAATGGTGATTGTCTCAGGATCAGTTTTGGGATCATTACCTTAATATTAAAATTCTTAGGTAAACATAGCTAATAAATAACATGGTTATGTTCGCATGATGTTTGTCAAACTACTGTTCTGTTCAGTCTGCTCATGAGTCACATTCCTCTCTTTTTTTCCACTGCTCCAAATATGAGCAACTTTTAGCAGCGGCTTACTTCCTCAGTATTTATAGCTCATATAAACCCCCTATTGTTCCTTTACACATGATAAAAATATTTAAAGATTGCCAATTACATGCAGTTTAATGGGTATCTTCAATAGTCATTGTGATTTGATAGAGAAAATAATTGTCTTGTACTTCTAGCCCAAGCTTGTTTGACTTTTGCAAAGATCAGCTCTCATTACCTCATGATTCCACAAGCTTCTGTAAGTCCTTGATGAAAGTCTCTTTTATAAAGACCCTTTCCAAACTCAACACTTACGTTCAAAGGCTTTTGAGCTGACAGACGTCAAGAAGTCAAGAATGAATATAACAAACATAGCAAAATGCCAGCTGCAGGCTGTAATAAAGAATTAAGGAATTACAACAACTACTGACTCCCATAAGATTATTTTAAGCCTTCACATATTCACATATTTCCAATTCTTCTATAAAAAACAAAGGCTGGTTAAAAGTTTATATATATATATGTTTATTTTCTGAATTTTAAACATAGAGTTCTGCCAGCAAACTGAAGTAACAGTTAAATAAAAAGAAATAAAAAAAAATTAATCTCTTAAAAATTAATTTCTTTGTTTGTGATTTTCAGATTCACCACAGTTTCTGGGGGTAAGTTTTCATATTGACCCTCACAAAACAGTTTCTGTAAGTTTATACACTCAGGGATTTTCATGAGTGTCTAGATGTCTCAGAGCATCAGATTTACAAGGCCTTAAAGGGAAACAACATTCATATAGAGCTGCTTTGTCCTGTTAGAAAAATAAGAAAGCCTCTAATGAGTGTCTTATGTGCAACAACCAACACAACTTAATATTCACAAACCGGGACTGTTGTAAGTTCATTTAATATTAATGTCATTTTGATACCGGCTTATTAATTTACTCATTGCTTTCAAAATCTTTGTTGCTTGTCCCTTGTGTGCTTTGTAGGGTACTAAGTTAATTTCTGTTCATAAATAACAAATGTATGTGTGTGCTGCAGGGATGTGGGGGACAGCTCTGCTACGCATCAAAGAGACAGGAGAACTTCAGACAGTAGTTCATATCACTTGCATGAAACTTGTGTGTTCAAGATAGGATGTAGGGACCTTTGGGAATGCTTGTTTTTTCCAGTTACATACAGAGTGTGATTTAAATGCTTGATTCAGACTATTTTTATTGACCAAAATTGTAAGTGATAGGGGTTTCCAGATACTCACTGTTCCTGACCTTTCTTTGCCTTGAATAGTTTTCCCACAAGTTTGTTATCAAACCCTCCACACACAATATGTTTCTCAGCTAAGACTTTTCCAGTCTTACTAGAGAGCAGATTTCTTCACAAATTATTTTTTCTAAATCTGTTCCAGTACACTAATACCAATTAACTCAGTCTTTACTTGCTTTGGTATTCCCAGGACAGCGCAAGAAACTATGAATTACATTTTTATGAAACCAATGTTACTTTGATAAACGAAACATTTTCTCATTAGCAAAAAGTACTCATGCATATGATAAAATCTCCAGCAGCTTTAGCAGCTGTTTATTAATGGCTATTGGCTTGTTGATACAGACATTTATGTTTAAACATGAGCCAACACATTACTGCAATGGGTATATCTGCCCCTGTGTTCTCCATTTCACCCAGGCATATCAGATCATATTCCTGTTTCTTTTACCATTTGAGTCATTGCAGACTGGGAGCTACTCCTATTAAACTCAAGCAACAACACCAGTGTAACTCTAGATAAAAATGAAAAAAAGACAAAGCCCATATTTTTCATGCACAAACATTTGCCATATATTACGGGTGCTTTATGCTTTTCCTGTTCATTTTCTAGTTATATTTTCTGAGATCTGATACACTAAAGTATTCAAAATTATATTGATGAATTATTCAACAACTCTCTTAACTATGATTTATCTCAAAGCAGAAAGAATTCATCACCAGCAGAGCTAAAATAAACACACTCTTATGACTCTAAGATTAAATTACTGACATAAACAGAATCTGAAATTCCTTCATACAGTACTCTACATGAACATCAACAGAGAAAGGAATATTTTCTTGTGGAGGCTGCAAGAGTGCAGAGACCATTTCTTAGCAAAGATCCTACATCATCTTTCAAAGGGTAGCAGAAGAACTATGTATCTAAAAATTTCCTCCACTTGTATTTCTGACAATAAATGGTGACACAAATGGGAATTTACAGGTAGTGCTAAGGGTTTCATATAAAGCAGTTAATAAAAAGTACAGTTTACCAAAGTTCTCTTGATGCCAGTTTTCAGCAATGAGTAAAATCTGTAGTATACAGGAGTTATATATTTTTTTATTTAACTTTACCTGGTGTGCTTTTAACTGGCCTGTGAGGAACAAGTTACAACCAGTGAATCCAGTCATCCCCTGGGTCCTGTAACCAGGGGTACACAGTTCAGCTTTAGTTCTGTGCTTCATAATTAGGCATCCATGATGAATACACACACGAGATTGAAACACAGGATTCCATTGTGCTTTCACTTATTTGCAAACCTGAAAAGTTTATTTTTAAGCTCAGCATTGTATAGAGAGTCTTTTCTTTCCCTCCTGTCACATGAAATGCCAGAGAGGGATGGTTATTCTGGAAGGTCTTTTTTGTTACATGTGAACAGCATAGAAATTAAGTCCCAGGTCAAACATTTTAGGATTTGAAGCAGGAAAAAGAAAAATTACAGAAAACCAAAAAACAAAACAAAATTCTTTTTCTGCATTAGGAGTTTTAAGAAAATAATTTAATTCTATTGACTTACTTCATGTTTATGATAGCGTAAGAAATTGTATGACTGGTAAATTTACAGTACATTGCACTAGGTTAGTGGTCTTCATGTTTTTCTACATTTTCCTGTCTGTTTCAAGGAGAAGTTCTCAGAGCTCTACATATATCTGTCAGATCTAGGTCTGACTTCCAGGCATGTGAGCTGTTTAAATCCAAGGCCTGAATTAAGTCAAACATCTAGTGACTCGTGAAAAGTTATTATCATTAAATATAAACTTGTTTTCTTTTTTCAAAAAAAGGGTTTTTTTTCTCAGTTATCTTTCCAAAGTTTTCATAATATTTATCAAAGTTCAATTTATCAAAACACAGCTGCTGGTGGAAAAGATAAATATATATTTTTAGTGTAATTATTTGAAAATATTAGAAAGCAACTGTCTAGGATATCATGTTTGGCTACAAGTACACACTCTCACAAAATAATTTTCAAAGTACATTTTTGATGTAAAAAGCTTATATCTAGACTACTTAATCTCTGCTGTATTCCTCATCTTCTTGCTGGAATAACCATATCACGTGACTGTTTTCATCTTGTCTCAACTCTTCTCAAACTCCCTCACCCTATAAATTTGTACAGCCTTTAACAATGGTACTTTTATTATTTTAGATATGACTGAAATACTCATCATCATAGCAGCAATAACTACAAGCTTTTTAAAATCTTGCACAAAATCCTGCTCTTTCAATTTAAGATATTACTCCATTACCTCTTTCATAACCTTCCTCTCCAGAGCTTAGCCTTGGGACATATGAGAAATAGTCACTAGAAGTGTTAGATTGGCACATTTCCTAGAACAGAAAATAAGATACTTCAGCTTCTGAAATAAACAAAAAAAGAGCAGGCAACAAGCTCTGTGTTTTAGACATTGTGAAATCCTGGATTTTATGTGACCTTTCTCCTCTTCTGTGGGGCACACTGGGGCACACATTCTCCTTCCTGATGAAGCACAGATTACTACTATACAGCAGAGAGTTTCAGAAGAAATGAAAAACAATTTGTTATGATATTAGCTCCTACAATAGCATGCCTTCCAAAGAAATATTTTCCTTTCAAGTTATTACTGCAAAATATTAGATGCATGCTTAACTTTATATTAATTGGCAGTCCCATTGTCTTCAAGTGCAGCCTCTTTACAATTACAGCTTACATTTCTTTTCTGTTATTATACACAGATGATTCTCCTTAGCAGTAAAAGAAGAGATCAAGAAAAAAAAAAAAGAAATTTATCTCTAAATGGATATGTTAAAATGCAATGCTTGAACTCACAGGACCTTCTGTGCTTTAGAATAAAGAACTGGAGAAAGTGTACTTTTAAAAAATAACTTAAAATGTATCTCCAAACTTATAATCCTGGTTAGTACAAATATGTAACCACCTTTTTTTCAGAGAAAGTTGAGAGTTTATTTCTGGTTTGAGGTTTTTAAATTATTTTTCATGAACTCTCAAATGTCAGTTTACATTGAATAATATTCCAACCTTCAAAAAAATCCCTCTGGTACTGGAAGAACAAAACACAGGAGAAAGTAAATCCTCAATATGCAAGAAAACATAACAAAATCAGACCTTTGTTATGCACATCAATGTTTTCAAATACCTTTTTGTACAGACATAAAAATTTTTCATCCTTATAATCTATAAGAAAAAATAATTTCAAAGATGGCAAGACACCTTCTGACATTGAGTGTAATACAGGTTTTCCAGATATTTTGCTGACTTTCAACTATTAGCATTAAAACAAAAAACAACAACAACAAAACAACCTCCCCCCCAAAAAAACCACAAACCACCAAATTGAGTTTTTCTAATTCTTCAAGACCATAATAAGAAAGGGGGAAAAAAAATTAAACCCAACAATAAACATAAACCCATTAACTTGACCATAAAGTATTTTTACCTTACTTAATCAAAATTTCTGTAAACCATAGAAGTCTTAACCTGCTACACTGAATCTTTAGATTTGGAACTAGTTCAGAGCTTTACTAAAGGACTTTATTGTTCTTCTTCTTAAAATTAAAATTTAAAAGAAGTGGAGGAAGAATTTAAATAAAGAGTTTTCCAAAGAGATGTCTAACGGTATTTTTTAATTTATTACCCTGTGGCAACAAAACAATTCTAGGGGAAAACAAACCAGAATCTCTCACAGAAGGAAAGTATGTAATACAAATTAATCTCCAGGTCTTTTTTCATTCACGTTTTCTTGGGAAAAAAATTATGTTACATTTTCTTAAGTCCCTTGGATTTATTTATTTCAGAGTAAATTAGCACGCCTTGAAGCTTGTGTCTTGTACATTATTTTTCTCTCCTAAGAGCATCTACACATGGTAACATAATTTCAAAATACTCTCTTCCCAAAGCCTATTTAGGTTGACATTTATCATTTGCATATAAACCAAAAATGTAGAACACCAAAGTGCTGTATTTTTTGCTGAAAAACTGGAAGGTGTTTCTTAGGAGCCCCTGAACAAGGATTCCATTTGAATATGAAGCTTTCAAAGAATTTTTGTCGTTAAATCATCTGCTCTGAACTCACTGTTCAGCTGCTGTGGTAGGGATTCACAGTGGCTAAACCATTATTTAAAGGAAATGTGAATCTCACTGTCATACATTAGAGTGAAAAGCATGAAACATCCATTTATACAAATCTATTTTTACTCTGACAGAAGTAAATCAAAAGTCAAGAGTATATGCAACAGCTGTGATGCATTTAATGCGCTGTTATCTCCTGTTTAAACTTGTTTTGAAATAATGTGTGAGAAGTTATTAGTGTAACTGTTATAAAGGGGGTTTTGACTGAAAAATATTTCCTTTACAGAGTGATAAGGCAAAACACTAGAACTATCTTTTTATGTTAAACACTACTACCTTCCTATGTTAAACAAAGTAAACCATACCACTAGGAAGGCATAGTTTACTTTTTTCCTTATTCCTGAAGTTTATTCCTAATTATATCTACTGAAAGAGAACTGTATTTTTGACACAAGCACAACTGCAGAAATTTGATGGCCTTAATTAACAAGAGCTAAATGAAAGCACAATAAAAGACTGTAGCAGAATGGTATTTTTGGTTCATTCCATTCAAAAGTCTGATTTAGAAGACAGTTTGCTTCCTTGTTTGCATTATTTAGCTAGGATTTGTGCAAGCAATAAACAATAATGAGGAGTGCTGTAACTGCAGGTTTGGAAGACTTCTTTCAGCTGAAAGAAGCCAAAAACACTACAAAAGGAAGCAATGGAGATCAGATTTCTGGAAGAATTATTTTTCTAACCATGGCTGGAGAGTTAACATTGAAAGCAAATATTAAAAGCTTTGAACCATTGTGTGTCTTTACCTGGATTAGATTATACAATTGTAAGTGGAAAATTAGTCAAACAAATTAATCCTGTATACCTAACCATCACTGAAAACTGAATTAAAAGAACCGAGATGTATTCATTTTTTAAACTAAATATTTACATTCAAGGTATCATTGACACTATTTTTAAGGTAGTCCTGCTGAAACTTTGTTAAGACTAGTTTGGAGAAATAATATTTGCCCAATTTTGCCCTGACAATCATGTTGCACATTTTCATCACTGACAAGTACAATATTAGTTTACTTGGGCCTGCTCATATACCCTGAGCTTCTGGAAAGAGAATTTTGAAGGAAATGAGTCCTCACAGGCTGGGTCCATCATAAACAGTATCTCTCAGTGGCTTCAACAGAAAGCATAACCCAGCAAAATACTTTTGTGTCTTCCAGTTTACTGCTGTGGAGTCCTAACCTCTCAGGGAATTCAGCTCCATGAAGTCACTGAAAGTCCAAAGCTAGGACATGGGATGCCCCTGGCCGTAAAGGATCCTTGGGACAAAAAGATACCAGAGCCTGAGACAAAAATGAACCATTTTGTGTAACAAGCCACCCATATATACCCAAGCAAATTGATGACCTTAAAATATTTCTGTACCATCCTTGTTGAGGACATAAACTTTATCCTTACAATCTATGCAATGCCATGCACAGAGGCCAAGGTCTTTTTGAATAATGGAGGTCAAATATCAAAGGCAGGAGAGCTGCACAATTAACCTGTCATAACAGACGCTTTTCCCTCTTCTGCCTCCAAGAAAATAGTTCAAGGACTGACTCTCTTACTCCTGAAAGGATCACCACAGCTACTCAGCAGCAGAGGTAGTTCTGGCTTTCTCTGCCTGCCCACAGGACTTCCCATTTAATCCCAGGTTATCCCCAAGAGATGATCTATAGATTGGACACTGTATTGGCAGAGGAAGGACTCCAGAGCACAAGTCTCTCATTTCCCAGGTGTAAAGTCTAACTACTACCTGAAAGAGGCATTGCCCACCCTGTCTGCATAATGTTCAAAAGCTGGCTACAACTGCAATTGTTGTGCAGTGCTCCACCCATGTGGCAGCAGCAAGAGATTCTTCTAAAACACCTGGGAGCCATCAGTGCCACATAGCTTAGTATTTAAGATTCTGTATTTTAAGCAGGATTAGGTATGAAAGACTTAATGGAGTTTCTCAGGGGAAGAAGAAAATGCGCATCACATTTAGGCTTAAGAACAAGGCTTGAGAACAAAAGGCATCTGAATACTGGTTTAATTGAAGCACCTGAAATGTAAGGTAATCCAACAGGAACTGAGACTCTCCATGCAAGTCAGCATATGTTGGCTGACAGACAGCTAGCAAGGAGTAAGAAAATTAATGGTCTCATAGATTGTAGTAGTCTCACAGGTCACAGGGATAATTTAAGATGAAGATGTCAGGGTGGACTCATTTCCTTCAAAATTCTCTTTCCACACAAATTTATAGCTTAAATTAGCCAATATGGTTGAAAGGGTGATGGCCTATCACTTTGGGTGTGCAGAAGTCAGATGAACTATCTGTTGTCCTCTTTAGCTACTTGGGACTTAGCAGAATTATGCTCCCCTGGTGGTCTTTTCATCTTTTATACCATGTAAAGTTAAGTAACACTACACACAATTCTCACTTTTTAATTCCAACAGAACAGTAAATTTGACAATGCTGTTTCAGAAAGAATAAATTCATAGATGTCACAGAGAATTTCCACTAGTTTCAAATCACAGAATCATCCCAACTTTGCTCATTGAGAAATCCAACAGTAAAAAGCTATGTGCAACTATAAAAATAGAAAAAACCTTGCCATGGAAGTATCAAAATAATGGGCTTTTATATAATATACACACCTACTGGAAGCATGTCAGAGTTTGTGTGTCTCACAGCAGAGGAAAAGCAATTAAATTCCCATTCTGGATTCATGCTAGAGCCTGTTCCAAATAATTCCATTTTAATGGGAAATTACTGATTTGAGACAAGAGGTCACGGGCCACATGTGATCTTGGGCATGATATTTCTCTGTAAACCATACTGTCTTGTAAAACCACAATCTATTCTGAACTACAAAAATTGGCACAACTTTTCCACCCCGGCCTAAGAGGCTCAAGAAATTCCAGTGACCTTTTGATTCCCAGCAAGAGAGGACAGGAGTAGAGCTGTAAGTGCAGTGAATAACTACACTCCTATTGTAATGCCTGCAGTAATATTAAGGACACTATCTTCTTCACAGGCAGGGGATTCTGGCCTCTTGAAAAACTTTCCAGGAACATTTAATCTACTGTTTCCATTCAGCCTATTTACATCATAATTTTTAATCAAATGATCAATGTTTTACCAGAACACAGACATGAGTTAAACATACCACGATTTAGAAGTTGGAAAAGCAGATTTAGTTTAATTTTATTTCGTTTCAGACAAGTAACGTGGCATGTAAAAAGCTATGATCACTTTAGTCACTTAAATATGAAAAACAGTAGGCAATCTGGAGTAATTTAAAAGAACAACTATCTCAGGATCTCTAACTGCACAAAAAAGAAATGTCAGACAGTATAATCTACTGCTGCTCATTAATGACCTCACGTCAAAGAATTGTATTTGTATGTGAGAAATACTTGCTCTCATAGGTGAGGTCTCAGGTTATATCTGATCAGGGAACTTGTAAGGACACAACCCAAATACACAACATCCTTCCCCACTTTCCACAGAAAGTTACCCCCAAATACAGGTGTCAGGCAAGATGCAAGTGATGCATGGACCAGTTCTTTAGGACATGCATGGTAGGCTCCGGCAGTAAAATTAGACACAGCTTTGAGATATTAGTAGGAAACGAATTGAAAAAAACTCAATTTGTTTGTAATATCTGAAGTGCTAATCAAAGCCAACTTGTCATGAAACCCAGCCTCTCAGAATGGGGCTCTGCAGGAAGAAACATCACTCAGGCAAAGATCACTCTGGCTATCAACATTTGAAAAATTCTTCAATATCCACTTTATAGTCAGTGAAAAAGTAAGCCAGAAAAACCTGGAGAACTGGCATCATGATAGGTACATCTCTCAATATGGTGAGATAAGCTAATTTAATTTTATCCCTTCTTTAACATATCAAGTGAAGGAATCCCTTAATCAGTGAAA
This sequence comes from Hylia prasina, assembly GCA_013397195.1. NCBI lineage: Eukaryota > Metazoa > Chordata > Aves > Passeriformes > Sylviidae > Hylia > Hylia prasina. The sequence goes on along the minus strand of VYXD01002180.1, from coordinate 643,646 downwards.
TATAATATTAAACAAAAATAGAAGCTTCAATATTAACCAAGTGTAGCACATAAAAACACTTCACAAACCACAGTTCTAGGTCCCTGGGTTTTCCGAACTCAAAACCACAGGAGTTTCAACTTTCAAATCATAATATTATTTCATTGTGCTGAAATATTTAAGATGTTGCTACATTTCCTCTTCAGTCTTGAGACAGATAGAAGAAAAAAAGGAGAAAATACCAGAGATGAATGGAAAGTATTATAGTACATCACAACAAATAATACCATCATCATTTAAAACTGACTCTTTTCTGTGCATGTCAAATGAGAGGATGCTAGCAAATTTCAAAATTAGAGCTTCTATTGGCAGTTTAATTTCATTTTTATTCCTTGTTTCTGTGCCCTGTGTCATTGTAACCCTATTACATCTAACAACTTCACTTCAACACATTAAGGAGAAAAAGACTCTTTTCTTTTTGAGAGTTTTTAATGCCTCCCTTATCTATATGAATTGTTTATAAATATGCATTATTCAGTACCTAATTTGGATAGTGATGGACCAAAAGAATTTTCATGGGTTACATTTATAGCAGCTCAGAGAAAATTATTTTGTCAGAGACACCACTAACATTATCCCTGACAAAGTTATTTTTGCTATAATAAATGTAATGGGTAAAGAACCTCAAAGACATCTGCTCAAAATACCTGTGTGTGAATTAGAATAAAACTAACAGAAATATAGAAATAGTTTCCTTAGAAATCTAAGGTAGATTTAGTGAGCTTTAGTCAAATCAATATTGTTGCCAGAACAAATATTCTGGTTTATACACAGGTTATACACTGGTTTAGTGATTTGTTTTGCTGCTAATTTCCATTGGAAGATTCCTAGCTACAGACTACCACATTTATTTGCAGGACTGTGTGCAGGAATATCCATTTTCCCCATGCTAAGTTACAGCAGCAGAGAGGAAAGGTCTTTCCATTCACAAGATTATTCAGCATAAACTACTGCAAAAAGGCTTCCTTTGAAATTTTATGTTCTTTTTGTTTAATTTGGTTTGGCTGATATGAAACTTGAATAAAGACGTGAAAGCGTTATGGGAAAATCTGTGGTGCCTCTAGTCTGTAAATGACAGTTTTAAGCCTCTTATTTTTCTTTTTTATTCCCTTTGTTATCGTACTATTGTCAAAAGCACTGGGGAATGGATCCATCCCCTAAAACCCTGAAGGAATTTTAGCTATTTGCTGAGCACACACAGCAGTACACAGTCAGCATTTGTTCTGTGCTGTGCAAGGTTGCCTCTCTTCACAAATACAGCAATATACTTCATGTCTACAAACATCTAGACCCCACCATAAAGGTCTTTGATAATTTCAACAAAGTGCCTGAGATGTGATGAGACAGATTGCCAATATGTCTCATAACTCAGTGACCCTTTATAACTGGCATACATGGCCCTGTGCTCTTTTTTCCATTAAGGAGCTCACCTGTAGAACTTCACCACAGCATCAGCTAAATTAGCTCAGTCCTGATGTTTTACTTTACTTCTGACCTGGGACTTTCAGTGAATTTCGGTGTGGACTCATAAATCTCTGCTATTTCAGTCCAAGTGCAGGTTCAGTGGAGTGACTGATCATGGTGGCTGTCTGAAAGGATCAGTGCCTAAAGGATGTGCAGTGGGTTGTGGTGCATGATCCCCTAGTCCAGCATCAACCCAGCTTGCTCCAAATCAGAAACAATAAACTCAGTAGTGAACTTGGCTGCTTTGCTCCTGGAATAGAGACTGGCCACCCTCCAAGGCATCCTGCACTCCTAAGGAGATCTGCTACTCTGCTGCGAGTCTTGGGGACTCGTGACTTTCCCTACAGACACTGGAACTGTAAGAACCCATTATCTCTCCTACATAATGTCCCCTGGCTCTGTCTTTGTGTGTGTATGAGCACAGGAAGATGTCAATAGCTCATTCAGTACTAAATAGCTGACCCAGTTTTTAAATTTTTAAGTTGATCCTCTCCCTTCCCAGGGTGTGGAAGGGCAGCATTCCTCCAGGGGCTCTGTGAAGTCCAGCATCTTTTTCGTCAGACGGTCACAGAGATGGGGCAGCCAAACAGTGGTTATGGTTTGAGAGAGTGGTGAAAAGGGAAAGCTGCCCCCTTCCTGGTAAGATTTCATTTTTTGATGGTGAGGCATAAGGTTGACTTGAGACTCTGTGGTGTAATGCAGGAAACAAACTGAACAAAATTACTAGATCTAGGAAGTGCTGAAAGGTGTTTACGACCATCGCTCATTCCAAATAAAGGGTTTCAGCCTTAAACTTCACCAAAACTGGACCGAGCTGGCAGCAGTGACTCAGGGGAGATGGTGAGAATGCCTGTCATGGGAGGCACAATCACACACCTCCCATGGGTGGGCAAGACACAGGATGCTGGAGGTGACAGTGCTAGCAGGCACAGTGCCACCCTGACAACACACTGAGAGAAATGGATCTCCACAAAGGCTGACAACTGCCCACCAACCTCAGGCTCTATCCCTGGGGATGCACAAAGCCACAAACTATGGATGATGCATCTGCATTCACGTGAGGCAAAATGCTCTTTAGCAGCTTCAGCATTTTCAGTCTGGATCTCAACTGGGATAGTGTTCAAAGGAAGAAATATGACAGACTAAAAATAGCTGTCAAAAGCAGAAGTTGGAAGCTGGTATAGTGTCTGGGGTTATTCAGACTTGTGAATGTGTTATGACAGTCTAGGGAATTACAGACCTAACTCTCTCAAGGCATTCCTCCTAAGGCTAACAGTAAAACTCCTGTGATGGGAAATTAAAACATCGAATTGGAGCCTAATCATCTCAGTAGTTTGAGAAAAGACCTTAATACCTTGATTTTCATTTTATAATTTGGTCTTGATTAAAAAGAAGATGAATTACACATGTGACTAGATTTGATTCAAACAGTATAAGATGGGAAGAAAACGTCAGTTTTGTGGCTATTTTAAAATCTAAATATATTCCTTCCTTATTTACAGTCACAAATGGATTACACTACAAAAGCAAGGGCTGACATGCTTAGTTTTAGTACCATAGTGACATATTTTTCTCAGTTCACATATCAACTTTTCTACAGCAACACACTTTATAGAAAAGACTGCAGCACACCAGATAATATTGCTGGCTGAAGTGCACCCTGCTAACAACCACCTCTCCACTACACACTAGAAGAATTGTGAAATTGAAGATCTTTGCCTTTTCCCATTAGAGAAGATGTCCAAAGTAAACCATGAGTTGCCAGCAGCTTTCCTTTTAGGGTTTAAACCACACTCATCCAAAGCCCCCAGTGTTTGCCCTCCTTTTGCTTTATTAACCTAACAAAGTCTCACAGAACACATCTGTGCACAAGCTTGAAATGGCCAGGGACATGCTGAAAACTTATCCTGTGGCCAAACACAGCATTAGCTCTTCTTCATTCTGCAGTGCTCCAAACTATGAATGCAGTTCTCTGCAGGAGCACAAGCCCCAGCTCCCTTCCATTTTGAGGTGGTATTTGGTGTAACTTCATCCTGTCCACTGTCCTTAAACAGTTTCTGTGTTCAGACTTTCGGTGTTCAAGCATCAGCGAACTTTGCAGTGAAATTCCAGGATGAGATTACTGTTTTGGCTTCATTTCAGAGAATTTTAGGAGCCACTGCTGAAACTGTGGAAACAAACAAGGACTTTAAAAGGCCTGACTTATCATATTGGTGTTAAATGTGGACTGACCACTATTAATCCACAGAAAATTGGTACAAATCTCTTGCAATAAGAAAATAGGTGTGGAGGAAATAGCAGCTTTGCAAAATTGAAACCTGTGTTTAATATTCTAACAGGCGAGTTTATGAACCTGATTCCTATAATTAATGCCTGTACACACGGTTCCCTATCCTGAGTTCTATCCAATACAAACACTGGTTTTCCAGCAAAGGAGAAAGCTGTGATATGTACTGCAGCAAGAAGGTCCAGCACAAGGCAGGAGTGCACACTACCCAGATGGTGCAGACCGTACAAGGCAACCTTGCTGTCTCTCCAATAAAAGATATGTTTACTTTTAGTCGGCAGGTCTTGATCTAGGAAAAGAATGGGGAAATAATGGTATATTGCCCAGATATAGCCTGCAAATTAATTTCATTTAACCTCTGACATCTTTCTCTTCTGACTTATACTGTGCTTATGAAAAGATTATGCAGTTCACAGCTAGACAGATAGATAGACAAACATATATATATATGGATATATATATGGATAGATATCATTTTCCAGTTGATTGAGATTTTTCCTTTCTACCCCACAGTTGCTACTGTCATTCCTTCATCTTTCTACTCTGCTCTCATTACTCCTTTCCGTTACATTTGTCCTTTTGTCATTTTCATTCTAAACTGGATGCAAAACTAAAAAACATTTCTTCTCAATGTAGTAAAAATATTAAAAAATGTTTATGAAAAGTCTCCCCAGTACATAGCAGCTTGCTATATGGAACCCCAATCACTGCATATAAACCGTATCTTTAAAAAGTTCTAGAAACAGTAGAGTTTTCCTCACTTTTTTTTTTTCTCAACATTCATTTGTCATTGACATTAGCCCTGTTACAAAAAGCAAAGTAACTAAAAATAAACTAGTCGATATCTTAAAAGGGAAAACTATTAGACCTAGCTATGGAGTGCTTGGGTTTTCACTCCTGAGGCTATACAGCAGTAAGCCCCCTATTAAAGTTGTGTTTTCTGAGATCTCAGTGAACTGCATGAAATTCCAAAGATGTAACCCACGGCTTCCTTTTTTATGTACTTGTTTGCATGCAAATAGAAAATGTCCCTTTCAGCTTTTGCAGTCTGGCTTTCAGAGAGGAAGTTCACCAAAAACTTTCCCTCAGAGGCCTATAATTTATAACAGCAGTCAATGAGCAACTGGGTGTAGGTGTGAGGGACCAGATAATAAATCCATCTATATGTCTGGGATTTGCCAATAGCTTTCTACTTTATGACTTTGGGCAAAATATTTCACTATTTTTTTTACTTTATTACTTTGGGCAAAATATTTCACTATTCTTTATGTACATAGGTAGAGTCATTTGTGACTGCTTGCTACCAGAATTGAACTGATTACATATGAAATATTTCAATCATGTTTTGTATAACAAAGTTGATTGTAAGATTTCAAAAGCTGACTTCAGAGTCAAACTGAAAATATGTTTGTTTTTCAGCTATGGAAAAAAAAAAGAAATTGTATGCCGAAAAACACACCATCACTTTGCATGTTGAAAGATTGTCTCTTTAGCACTATGATTTATTTAGAAAGAAAACAAATGTTCTGGATAAGCAGCCCACTCTTTATAAATATTAACAGTATTAACTATCAGGCAAGATAAATCCATTGTGCTATAAGTGAACCTTACTTTAAGGTCAAAGCCATCCCTCTGGCTATTGCTTGCAAAATGTGCAAGACAGAGGAATTGTACATATTTATTTTTTCTACTCTATTTCTCTCTCTGTCTTTTTAACATATTTGACCACCCTAGGCTTAAAGCTTGCACTTGCAGATGAGTGTACTTTTCATATGGCCTCCCCCAGCCTTTCTAATGGGAGAAATTTTCTCTTTAAAGTGTATACAAACCATCATTTAAGTCTAAAGAAAAACATTGGCTGAGTGATGTCGTTTTTATGATGCTGTTTATTACCAGCTATATAATCCCAGTTTGAGGCAAGGATTACTCAGCACTTAGAGATAATCCACTCAGATCACTGCTATACCAAATGACCACAGCACAAGGTTATACCAATTTAATCACTTTAGTTTCAATAATCATTTTGCAGAAGAAAACTACAAACTGACACTAACATATGACTTTAATAAAAAAATTGGTTTCTTTTAGCTCTCATGTTGAAAGCCACAAGGTGAAAGGTAGAGAACACAAAGCTCATTCAGAAGTACAAGGAAATTGGGAGTACTAAGCATCTTCTGTGTTTCTCCAGCCTCTGCAGAATCAGGGTCACTTCACACATCAGCCACCCAGCAAATCAGATAATGTCATATACTGAGATTTGCTCAGCCACATCAAGCACATTTTTAGAAGCCATGTCTAACTAGACATGATAGAAATAGTGTCTTAATTGCTAAATTTACAATCTGAGTTGTCACATAATTTAGGAAGTAATGGACTTAATATGTTAGGACACAAATATCCTGAGCACCTTTCCCTAGTTTGCAGGCATATATTATTCTAAACAGGTCAGACATCACTCCTGTGGCCTCCCAGGTAGTACCACTGAGCTCATCACAGGATATGTGTTGTGAACATCTGCCTAATTCATGACCTCAGCCATGGAAAAGAGTCAAAACCCAAGCAAAAAAGTTTTGCAAATATTCTCACAAAAGCTGCAATACATGAATCACCAGAAGAATGAACTTGCAAGTGACAAAGAAAGAGCAATTTGGCATAGGCAAAATAGAGTATGCCAACAAAGATGAGAAACCTCCAATTGGGGCTGGGGACATAGGCATGAACTGCTGATAAAATCCTTCTCCTACCCATCCTTATATAAGAAATACAAGTTATTCCTACCTCTACAATATCTCTTTCACAAAAACAAGGTTTTTTAATAGCTGGGATAAATAGTGACTCATAAGAGTCATTAGCATGCTCTCCTGGCCCTAGCTCTGCTGTGCAAGCAGACATCTTGCACTGAATAATTTAGGGGGTTTATTTGGAGAAGGGGTGGGGGAAGGTAAAACTAATAACTCCAACAGTCCCCCTCAATCATCTCCTAAAAAGGGTCAAAGTGCATCAGCCCTGAAAAATCCAGGCCATGTCTTTCCTGAATTCCTGACATTTGCAGAATTCCAGACACGATTAGGAGACCATTAATGGCAGGGAAAAGCACTGATCATGTGCAGCACAAACAGCAGTTATCAAAACCATTGCCAAGTTTATGTCCCAGGATGCACACTTTCTTAAGTGAAATGGTTCTGATAAGCAAAGCATGGCAGCTAAGGAGAGCAAAGCATGGCAAAGGAGTTCTTTGGTGAGTTATCTCCCTTGGGCTGCCAGGACATGCAGGAGATTCCACAAGGCTAAAGTCATCTGAGCTAAGAGAAGGTCCTCAGCATGGGAATGACACACCTTTATTATCAGCAGTCTCCAGCCTGAGAGGAAACCACCCTACCAGCTAGGGAGTTATCTGTACCTTCTCCTAAGCTTTTCTCCTCTTCTCTCACTCCTTCACTAAAGCATGTTATCAATGAAAACACAAACAAAAACCAATTTAGACCAGAAGAATCTTTCCTCCCCCACCTTTTTTTTTCTTTTTCTTTATTCTTCAAAAGAGACGTTTTATGACTGGTGATGAGAACATGAAGAGAACATTTCACAGTATGTGGTAAACATAAATTTTTAATTTAAAGCATGTAGCAGCTTCATGAAAAAATTTTTTTCTGGAATAGGCTAAGATGGTTACAGAAACCTTAAAACCAGTACCAGCCATATACATACTGATGTGACAGGAGGCAAGCTGTCACCAGCTTGAAGGCACTGACTGGATTCATAAGCTTTAATTAATGTATATGGGGATAAACTATTGAATGCATTTAACTTTTATACGTTATGTCAAAGAACTTATTTTCTTAATTGCCATAACTGCCAGGAGGCACACAGTAACATATTAAGATGCCAGCAACGATCCATAATTTGCACTTCTGAAAGACTATTGAAAACATTGAGAAAGGTACAAAAGAAAGGATCTGAGGCATAGAAAATAACTTCAAGAAGCAGACATAGAGACTGAGCTTAACAAGGAGAAGACTGACAGACAACACGGCTGCATGCAGTTATGTCATAGAGAAAAACAGCAGGCTCATTAATGGAAGAGCATAATCCTCAGTGGTCAGAAGCTGATGCCAGATAAAGTTAAATTGAAAGTAATCATTTGTTTGGACTTTGTCAATCATCGACAAAAAGCTATCAAAGCAAACCTTCCCTAATTTCAGATCAAAACCGGATGCCTTTGTGGAAGGCATGTTTAACTTACACAGGAAGCAATGTGTTCAACATGGATAAGGGGATGAAGTGCAGCAGCTTGTGAGATACACAGAGCAGACCACACTATCATTTTCCAGCATTAGGCTGTGTGACTGCCCAGGTTTTCTGGTGGCTTGGTCAGGCACTGCCATCAGCTGTTTTTATGCCTTTCACAAGGCTGGCTTGACCTCCATGTACACACTGGTCTGCACTACACATTCTTTGCATGAACTTTTGCTCAGCCTGTGTCAGAGGAAACTTGTTAGTTCACTAAAAATTCATTTGAACAAATTTAGCAAAAATAAAGACAAATAAATCAGTTCTGAAACCTGTGGCTGAGAATGTAATTTTCAAAATATGTGTAAGCTGGTGACATGAAAATCAATTTCCTCTGGAATGTGCTTCTCCTCAGCAAGGGCTATTTGAATGCCAGTGTTCTCTCTCACATCATTTGGTTTGGCTGTGATACTATTAAATGGAAGTGGCAAGATTTTTTTCCTTCCATGATGGCTAAAAAACACTAATTTTCTGAAGTGACTGAGGAGGGTTTGAGGTCTAGGAGGGTTTAATAGCATTACTATGTGTATTTTGGAAGAAAAAAGGCCTGAAATTTTCAGTGTAAAAATCAAGGAATATTAGATTACAGTGATTGAGAAAAGCGGTTGGGAGAAGATTCAGACTTGAAAACACAAAAGCTAAAGCTGTAAGTGCAATTCTGAGAAGTGAAAAGCCAACCAAACAAAATAACCAAAAAACCCAACTATCAACGGAGTTGCAAGAAATGGGGCAGAGGGAAATCAAGACACATCCCTACCATGGGCTTCCTGCAGGGCAGCACAATGCAAAATGCCCCTTTCCCTCAGGGCAGGCAGAGGGACCACATGGGGAAAAGCAGCAGCAAAACCCCAGCAAGGCTGGGAGTCCCCAGGGAGCGGACACTGCCTGCTCCATGCACCAGCCCAAGAAATTCATGCCAGCAGTGTTTTCTGCAGGGGCTGAGGGTTGCACGTGTTGCCCCTTAAGGACACAGGACATATTTGTATGCAAACATTTAAGATGCCAATCCCCAGACCCAAGCACAACAGGAGAGAGCAGAAAAATTAAAAAAAAAAAACACCCAAAAAAAACCCAAAAAAACCCCAACCCACCCAAACCAACCAAAAAACCAACAAACACCATATATATATATATATATATATATAAGAACAAACAAAGAAAGAAGAGGGAAATGGGAGGGAAAGGAATATATGATGAGAAATCTTTCCAGTTCTCGCTGAGTCCACAAATCCTCAGGACCACCCTGGATATAAGTGAAAACATGCCAAAAAGAAAAGAGGAAATGCTTTTCACAGAGCAGTTACATTTCACCTCTCAGCTTTAGAAATGCCAGGCTGCCATTTTCAGAACTTATATAAGTACTTTTTTTACCTTCAATTTTCTTTAGTTATGAATCATTTCACATTAGCAGTCTATTTTAAAAATTATGACAAGAATCAATTCTCAGAAAGCAGCATCTGTCATATCCATTCCTAAATGCAAACTTGTTTCATCCCATTCTGAATCGTGGTTAGTAAACAAATCCATAAATCCATTTTGACAATGTCATCAGATCAAGCACTGGATTTTTGAAGTGGGCAGGGGGTGGGGGGGAGCATAACAGGACAAGAAAAAACTTTGGAAGAATAACACAAGAACTAAATTTTTTTTTTTAAATGAAGTGAGAGAAAACATGAACAGTTCAGAGAAAAATAATTGTTAAAAGCCAACCTTATTTCTTCATATCGAGCAGCATTGAATAGGGCTTTTTTCCACCAGGAGTGAAGGTTTTCTATATTCCATATGGGAAAAAAAGTCCCTTCCCAATTACACAGCTATGATGGATTTTTTTGTCTGTTTGTTTGGGTTTTTTGGGCTTTTGATTTTGTGGTTTGTTTCTGTTTTGGGTTTTTTGGGATTTTTTTTTGGTGGGTTTTTTTGGGGTTGTTTTTTTCCTTTGTGCCAAATCCAGTACAGAAAATCAGTCACCTTCTTTCATTCATCTGCGGGGAAAAACTTGAAATATAGTCATTTCCTTTGGTTGAGGATAGGGAGAGAGCCTGCAATACAAAACAGTCTGAGTGCATATGCTTCATGAGATATTCATATGGGGTTAAAACACACATCGTTTTTTCTGGCAAGGGGCTATATGACAATTTCCATTCTAAAAGGTTTGTGGAAGATTTAAAAAATATTAGCTTCCTTTAAAGTGAAAAACATAGCAACAACAATAAAACCAGAAGTGTTACAATTTAAAAAAAAAAAAAATCCTGGATTAGGGAAATGGCCTTTTTTATGTCATTAATTTTGGCTAAACTAGAAATTTTCACAATTCTGTATATACCTTCATAGGCTTTCCTAGGGAAACTCCAAGTCAAGAGCAATAAATTAAAAAGGGACATTTGGAGTATGCCTATACCAATAGATGACACTACTGATATCCTCCCAGGCACCACAATTTGGCCACGTGTATCATTCACTTCTGGTGTGGTTTTGAGTTACACTATGGGGAACACTCACAAACTGTTTCCAGGCGTAATCTGGAAGTCAGCTTGCTAACAGGTGGTCTGCATGGCTCTTTTGGAGGGCAGGGGTTTACCAGCACAGCTAAGGGCTGCTGCACGTACACTGGCCTCAGCACCAGGCAATGGCTGGCCCTGTTGAGTGCTCCAGTCCAGACCACGTGCCAGACTGATGCTGCTCCTGAGCAAGCACACTCTGTGAGCAGCACATCTAGAGCTGCTCTTTTTGTCGTCAGAGAAGGAGAGTCTCCATAATGAGCTGTGTCAAGCTTTTCCCACAATCTCTCATGCAGCCCCAGAGCTTCCCACATCCTTCCAGGATGAGGAAGGAGGAGAAAGCTCAACTCCCTGTTCCCCACCCACAGACCCCACACAGAGGCCAAACCACCCCTTGGCCAACAGTTGGCCAGCTTCACTCATCCCCTTATTCACAACAGGAATGACTTGCTCACTGCTTAAATAAAAAGTTACATATGCTACAGGAGTGATTACAGTTTGACAACACACATTTCATTTTACTTTTCTTACTAATGTTAGAAATTTTGCACCAATTCTTTATTAAATTTATGATATTTTGGTTGACAAAGCAAATGTCTGTGGAAGTTACAAAATGCCACATAGAGATTTCTATGCAGACATTATATATCTACATCTCTGAAGTAAGTTTCCTCCTAAAGCATTTTTTCTTTTCCCCTTGCAAATTCCTCACTGCCAAATAAATGTATTTCCAGCTGTATCTGTGGGAAAAAAATACTGTCATACAATGAATGACCAGCTAGGAAATGCACACCTGTCATAAACTAAAGCACATCTCATGGGATATATTATATTCCATTCCCAACTTACCAAGAGAGGATACAATGAAAAAATGGATTGGTGTCAAATGCCAGATGTTTTCAAGCCTCTCTAATTAGGTAAAAATTAAACAACTGCTATGTCCTATATTATAGATATTTTGCAGATGTGTAATTCACATAAACATAAAGTCTGATTTTCATTTACACAGAGGCCTCTTTACACTGCTTTGGCATCACAACATTGCTTAATACTGGCCTTAGTTACTCATGTTTGCATTTCAAGTTCCTTATTTTACTGAGAGAGTAAAATAATAATCAATTTCACATAAGCATCCCAGAACAAAGCCCACAGTATGGTGGGGATGACTTTAGCAAGGAGTCTTGAGGGACATCAGAAGGAAAAATAACTCGTATTCTTTTTAGTACTTGTATTCCATGCAGAACAAGTCTGCTGAGGTTCAATTCATCTGTACTGTACATTTTTGCAAAATGTCATTGTATATTTAATTATAACTGTGATTAAATTGCTCATGAGGAACACAAAATATTAAGCTGTTTCCATTACCTGCTTAGCCCTTCTCCTCAGGCTCTGCACAAAATATAAAGCTGAAAAACATGAAGCTGAAAAACATGCAGGGGAAAAAAAAATCAAGTAAATCCTACTTGTACCAAAACAACAGCAGTTTCTCATCTTCCAGATTAAAATAAGAAAATTATCATCAGTCAAGGTAAAGGGGATAAAACTTTAGTGTAAAAAAAAATCCAATATTGAACTTATATAACTACTTAATTCCGTTTCTAACAATTTGGGGAGAAAAAAGAGTCACTGTGTTCTTTCTTAATAAGAGGGCTGGTTTATCTATCACACACAGTTATCATACATGAAGAGCTATAAGATGAAAGATACTTTGGTGCAAATAGTTCTGCTCACAGGAACTCAATATAATTTCTTTGTACCTTCATTCCAAGTAATTATTGCCAGAACTCGCTATAGTCAGATACACATTTGTAACCAGAACACTTAAGTAGTTTTTAAAAGAAAGAATATCTGTTTTACAAAGAACTAAAGATGGGAACATGATTGTCAATGCTTGTCAGCATCTGACTCCAACCATTTCAAATACAGTTTTCTCATTCTCCTCAGACATGGATGTTTGCATTAGCACTGCAAATGCAACACAGTCCCTCCACTGGGGACTGCTGCTGGGAAGAAAAGCCTGATAAACCATATGGTTAATAGAAAGAATGCCTGGACTGAAAATTATTATTACTACAGAAGATTAGACAAACACATTCACAGTGTATCATTTTGCCCTTGGAGAAGATTCAAGCATGGTTATTAATGTATTTGATTTCTTTCTCAGCATTCCTGAATTATTATTTATCTTTTAGCCATCTGGTCCAATTGTTAATTTTCCTTAGAGATGGGCAGTCGCACTATGTGCTTATGGTAACCATCATTTTGGTAAGGATATTTTTTGTTATTATACACAGTATCTGTCCAAATGATATTGCACTAATTGAAAGCATTTTTCCAGAGAACTAGCAATGTCATGTGATAATCCTGATTAAAATGTTGTAAGCTTTCTTGCTTTATTACAAATTGCTCAGATAATCTAACCTCCATGTTCAGGTCTATTTGGAAGAGAGTTTTGTGAACTGCAGAGAAACCTGCTCTGGTTTCTTGCTTAATTTCTTGTTTGCTTTGTGAATAAATTCAAAATTACAAGGAGGGAATCGTTTTTCACATGCATGGAGAATGAGAATGAAGGCTGCCACCTGTTCATGGACAACATATGCAGAAGTAACCTCAAATATGAGCTGACAAGGCAAGGAGAGCCCAGGAGACATCAACAGTTGGGCTACAAACACCGTCCCAATAATCCAAGATACTGTGCAATATGCATGTGCAATACTATGTAACATACCCTAGAAATCACACATAAGTCCTATTCCTCCTGATGTAGTCTAAGCTGCAGGACATCTGTGATGTCAATACTTTCACAACTTTTCTGTAATTTTTCTCTCATTTGCTTACCTATTATGTCTCCATTACTCTCTTTTTCTCCAAACTTTTATCTAATACTTGCTCTGCCACTTGCCAACCTTTTCTTCAATCGTCTTTCCTCCTTGTGAAAGAATGAGGATAATTTCATGGCATGATGCAGTCTTATCCAAATGAACTTGTGCAGGTTCTGGACTGGACAGGCAGTGTCTGGATGCATTAGCATGCACTCCAAGACTGAAGTTCATTTGCTAGATACACCTCAGAGAAGTTTGGTACAGCTGCTTGGAGTGACCATGCCTTGGTGTTTCATGCTAGTGAAACCCTGCTGCACCTCGCTCTCAGCAGACACTGAGCACACCTGCCTTGGATGCTCAGAATAAGGATCACCATGCATTTTAATGAAACAATAGGCACTCTCAATTCACTCAGACATGAAAAAAGCTGTGAAAGTATAATGGTGGTTGAGATGCAGGTCACAGGATCAAAACAAATTACAGAGGCACTGTCCCTTTTATATCCTTCTCTCTACACCACCAGCACGGAACAATTAAATACTGATAGCAAATAGTCTGTATCCATCACAGCAACACTTTACTCAGTGGAGGCATTGAAGAGGGAAAAAGACTGATAGCTGCATGTATTGCCATCTTTCAGAAGAGCTTAGCATTTAGGTAGGATGTGCTAGAGAGAACTTGACTGAGGAGTTGTGGTCAACGGGATCACACAGGAAGTAGGAAGGGGCTGCTCCACCCCATTGATCAGGCTGCCCAAGGAGCACTCCCACTTCCAGGTTCCAAAAGGATGGCCCCAACATGGCCCCATGCCTGCCCAGCTATGCCTCCCAAGGCCTGTCTGGCGACAGCAACTTGTTCCAAGAGGAGTCCCACAGTATGGGCAACAAGCTGAAATGCACACCTACTTCATATGGAGCAAGAGAATTTATTTCATTTTCCAGTTGTCCAGCAAAACTACATGTATAAATGTAGAAGACAGATGAATGGCTGAACTGGGGCTGTTGGAAACGCCTCACAAACATCTGCATCAGTCAGTGGCTTTGGGAAAGGTCAGTAAAGCTTTATTGGATAGGAGACAGGGCAATCTCAGTAGCTATTCAGGTAGGGGAAAGGAAGTTTACCAGCAGTGGTGAATAGGGGGGACAGAGTCCTCCATCTCTCCCCACTAAAAGCCAATCCAACCACTTATTAAAATATTCCTCTTTATTCCAGCATGAGATGAGGTCTTGCCTCCCCTATAGCCAGATAGTATTTGTTCTCTAACCAGACTGCCCTTACCCCCATACAAAGACCAGACATTATGATTCCCTGTCTCTGCTCACCGTTCTCATCAAGGAAAGGATTTCCTTCCTGCACTGAGTCCCCTTCCTTCCCCTGGTCACTCCTCACACCAGTCCCTCCTACACCCCTGTACTTCCAGCAGCACTGACACAACTGGGAAAGAAGCTGTGGGAAATGTTCTCCTTGTGCCGTGGGGAGAAGGAAGAGTCAGGAGGGTCCCATAGGTTAGACCTGTGGATCCTGCTACTCCGCCAAAGATGGGCACCCATCAGCACACCTCCTGCAGTGCCCAGCTCCCCTGGGGCTTCCTCCTGTAGCTGCACCAGCATCACGAGGCATTTGGTGAACAGATACTCCTCCAAAAGCTGTTCTTCAGCACGAACACCACAGGTGGCCAGCAGTCACCATCTCTTCATTCCTTTTCGTATCTGTGGGCAACTGCCTTTGGCAATCACATCATTTCAAGAGCCCTGTGGCTTTACTTCCTCCTGCTCCTTTTCCCAGCAATTCACTGAGCCTCTGGCCACCCAGACACCTCTCCCCTGAGCCTTCCCAGCCAGGAAAAACTGCTGCTTGGGGGCCCTGGAACAGATCCAGCTTTTAGATATGGCAGCAGCAACAACAAAATGATTTGGAAAGGGTTTTAAGTACCTCTGGTTCTCTAATGAGTTTGTAGCACGGCCTCTTCAATGCAACTGAGAGGATAGAAGTGAGCAGGAATCAAAGGATCCCTTTGTCCCAGGGGAGCACCAAGCACAATATATCATCAAACCTCATCTGTCTTAATAGCTTCCCTTCTCAAACACACCCTGGGCCTTGTAAAGCAAAAAGAGTCATTAGACCATCGGCCTCACCTTAAGGAAGTTTACTGTTGATCTGTAATCTCTTGGGTTTTATCTCTGAGAAAAGAGCAGTGGCAAGTCAGTCCATATGGCCCTGTTTGCTTACCCCCACTGTGAGCCTCCTCAAGAGCTAAACTGCAAAAACCAGCTCCTACTTTCAATAAAATTCAAAGAAAATCTTTGTTGAGATGTACAGGGAATCTTAAGAGTCAAAAAACACCCCTGGATTCCAGACCTTTGCTTGGGATTTAAACTGGATGTGTATTTCTTTAACTTTCTGTTTTTAAAGAGCACTCCAGTTCCTACTACATCAGTATTTTTATTCTGAATATGATCATTCCTGTCATAAAGGAGGAACAGATGGACTTCCTACTCATTATTGTAAAGCAATTAACTCACTTATATTGACTGGGTCAATATTGAACTCCTGAGCTTGAATGCTCTCAGGGAGTGAGTCCCTCTCAGAAATCCTCTCCTCAAAACCACGATATTTCATGATGTGTGTAACTCTGAATATCTTAAATTAAGCATTCAAATGTAAAGAAGGAGAGGGATTTTGGAATTTGGTCTGTGATTATGAACACCTTTCTATTGGATTGGTCAATTATCACACATCACCTCCCAACTAAAATAGATCACTAATCTTTTTGCATGAACATGTTTCTGCATTCTAGCAATACAAAGATTAACCAGGGAAAAAACCCTTCTAAAACCTGTTTTACTACATCATATGGAGGAAACAAAATAGAAAGTTTAACAAAGATCATTTTACCTAAGCTTGTTCAAATAGAAAAGAAGGTGGATATGTGACAGCCATAATTGATATAAACAGTGTTTGTAATTTTAACTCAACATATAAGTATCCTCTTTGTAAGTCTGATGAAATCTTTTAAAAAGTCTGTTTATCGTGTTCATCATGCACAGAACTAAATGGTTTTAAATAAATGGTTTTAAATTGAAGCAAATGAGGTTCATGATAGTAGGTTCTGTAAAGCACTTGAGAAAGATTGCCTAAGGAAACTGAGAGATTTCTATCACTGTAATTCCTGAGAACAAGTTAGACAAATTTGACAAGACATATATAATATATTCACCCAGGCCTTTTTGGCTCAGGAAGGAACAAAAAAATTATTCAGTGCAGATCCCTATTCTGTGTTATCACTGCAGTGATATTAATTTTGCATTACACAGTATTTACTACTTAGCATTTAAGGAACATGTAATGTGTGATTGTATTTTTCCAGCTTCTTTTCTTATTTGACAAATAAGAAAACAGCAGAAAAATTGTTTTATTACAGCCTTTAACAAATCTATAGCAAAGTCAACAATTCAGGAGTTTCAGCATCCATTCTCATATCCATTGGTGGGATTTAATGGTTCTTCACAAAGGGCTAGCAGACATAGATCGGCTTCTAGAGACATTACCCAAAAATTCTTTGCTATTGGTGGATTGTTTCAAATGAAATATCATTTAAAGCAAATTTTATTTCCTTTACCTGGTGCAGCTGAACTTGCAAAATTATTCCCTCTACCATCATCTTGAGATCACAAAAGAAGTCTCAAGGGACTTCTGACACCAACTGCATGAGCTGACTGTGGTGATGCTACATGTCACATGTGATGGAATAGGGAAATGCAGAACTAGGGTTTTACAGGCAAACTTGAAAAAATAATTTAAAATCTCTTTTAGGGCTTTGTGCAACATTAGCGTCTTAATTGCTTCAAAATACATGTTTTAGATTTTATCAAAGTACCTAATATCAAGTCATTAAGAATAATTTTTTTTATCCTATGTTTCCCCTTACCTTTTCTTCAAAAGCAACATAGTAAGTTTTAGGCTTTGATTTTCACACAGACTTATATTAGAGTTCAAATGAGCTGCATTTCTGTTTTTTAGAAAACAGAAACATACTTTCAAATCTTTAGAAATGGTTTATTATTTCTAGAATTATATATGATAGATGAATTGTGATAAAGTATATTAAAAACAAAACACAGATAATGATGAATCATGCACAGGTAACAAAGAACTTGCAGACAAAAAGCTTTGAAAGCAAAAATGAAATAGCAAGAATTGAAGAGTTATTAATAGCACATATGGAAAGTTCCGAGATAAGATAAACCTGAAATACTTTGAAGGGTGCATTGAAGTCAATGAAACAACCTTGACTTTACTCTGCTTCACCAGCAACATCAGTTTAGAGTCCTTCCTGGCTATGTGCACCCCAGGAATATATTTTCCTGAAAAGTAGTTTGCTGAATTGAACACTGGGAGGGTGGAAAAACTCATTATTTTATTAGAAACCTGAACTTCTTGGATCTGTCTCTTTGGCTACTTTTGCCAAGGAGCAAAATGCACTGGAAGAATAATTTAAAAATCAAGAAACATTTATCCAGCAATGACATAATTTTCCATTTTGGTTATAAATATTTTGAGGTATTTCTAGGTTTGCTGTTACAGCTCTTTGTTTTAGTACCATCATTATATCCTATCACATAATAAATATTAGCATGCAGAATGTATCAGTTTGTATAAACTGCTGTGCATGTTTCAACACCTACCTTCAGTAGCCTTGTCCAGGTAATGAGTTCATCGTAACTGTACCAAAGCCTGTACATTTGAGCTTTTGTAATTTTTTTTAAATTTTCTCTAAGTTGTACTTAATCTAGCTCCTCCATAAGACAGCCCTCCTTGAGTGCCAGTAAAGGATGCTCCTAGGAGTTCAGTCTGTGTAGAAGCTGAGGTCCATATCTGTGCAAGGACACCTCAGGCCATACTGTATCAGTAGTTTTGGTTCCTGGGCTACACCTGACAATGTTGATTTAGGTACTTAGGGCGTAAAGGAAGGAGGAATAAATTGATTCTCAGGAGCAATATTTACAAACGAAAATGTTGTGGAGGTTGAAATTTCCTTTTCTCATGCACATAATACCACAACCTGAAATGGCAGCAAGAACTGAACTCATGTCTTTGGGCACGAGACCATTGACTTACCCCTTAATAATACATTATTGCAATAAAGTCAGCAGTAGTTGTGCCTACCTCATTGAAGATATGGTTACAGAATTTCTCCATTTGATCTTTAAGCTACAACTCAGATTTTGCCAGAGACTGTCATAACCAGACATTCCTTGGTTGGGGAAAGAGACAGATAGACTGACCACTTTCCGTCCTTCACACAGATCAGAATAAAAGGCATGTACTGGGACAGGCACTGATGTGCTGCATTTAAGGAAGGAAAACAGAATTAAGACCAAGACCTGCTAACACACATTCTGTGAAACACCTACTGAAGACCATGGCTCAACATGGAGTGTACGACCTGGAGTTTGGTGTCACAGGCTCCAAGACCAATTATGCCACAGAACACAGTGGACAACAATTTGATACCTATAACTGTGTCAACATCTCACTTTTCCAACCTGTAAAACTGAGGTCGTTCAATCAAGCTAATCTGTAAAGTATTTTGATATCTAGGGATGTGTAGGTTATGGAGAAGCTCACATTATCTTGTACCTGCTTTGAATGGGAACGGGGTCCAACTCATGTTGCAATTCATTTGGGTTGGTTGGATTGGAGGAGCCCAGTATTAAAAGTCATGGCAGGCCTAGGCTGTTTGGGACCCAACCTGGTAGGACCAAAGTTAAGAGAGGTGTTGCTTAAGAGAGATTTTAGGTGATGAGATCTGGTGCGGCGTGCGTGCGTGTGAAGTTTCCCTACCATGGAAAGAGTCGGCCTTCCTGATCCGGAGTGGCACAGAAGGTCTCTCACAGCACCACAGAGGTGCAAGCAGGGGTCAGTCGTGGCTTCACAGCTCCTGAGACCAGGACTGCTAAGCTTTGTTTCCCACAAATATCCCAGCAGCAGCATTTCACTCTTTCCCTTCAGGCAGTCTCTGACTGCGGTCCAATGCTGCCGCAGGAAGGGATAATGCGGAAGGGAGGGAATGTATGCTGTTACATAAATGCTTCCATAGGCCTGACTACTGTTTCCTGAGAAAGGAAACTCCATTCATCAAGTCTGTAATAAACTGACATCTCATCAGCAGGGGAAACAAGAGGAAGGTACTTGTGAAGGGAGAAATCTGTCCCTCCACATACATGAACTGTTTTCCTTTGCATGCCTAATCCGTGAGGTGACTAAAGTTTCACCCACTAGTGCTATAATACTCACATGGGAAACATTAAGTTAAATATCACAAAATTAAAGTGTAAGAGTTATTGGAAACTAGAGCTGAACAAAATATTAGAATTTTCATCCTGGGGGAAATTCTAATATTTCAACATTTGTTTTCATCCAAAATTAGAATGGAAATGTTGAAATACCTCTGATTTCAGAGAATGAACATGTTCTCAGCTACTTTAACATTAAAATGAATTTGACAAAGGTGTTACAACATGTCCTGGGAATTGTTGTTAAGGTATTTTGTACTTAGAACCATGTTAACAAGGGATATTTCATTTGGGTTATTGAACCAGAACTGTAAAAAAAATGCTTGAGGTCAGGCAGAACTTTCATTTAATTTTTGTTTCCTTTGAGGTTATTTAACTCTTGTATTCCCTTTAGCAAACGAAAAAAAACCCTCACCAAACAAACTAAAAAGACAGAGAGGAAAAAAAAATCTTGTTCTGTTCTTAAAGGGAAACAAGTTTTGCAACCATCAGTTTGAAGATATTCAACAGTGATCTGGATTTTATATCTGATCCTCATAAATGGTTCCTTTTATGGTTAAACTTCAAAATGAGAAAACTAATTTTGTTTCACATGTTGTTGCCAAGAGTAATTATTAATACAGACTCAGTAAATTACTTCAGTTGATCCACAACTGAATTCATCAAGAAAATAAATCACTGAAAAAAATCCATCTCATTTTTTAAAATACCTTCCTAGGCTTCCTTCTTTGATTGAATGCCTCCATAGCTGATCTTCAGGAAGTCAAAATCCTCTCATGGTATATGTTAACACTGACACCATAGCAAGTAACATCCTGGAAACTTACTATTTTTTTCTCTTCAGGAAGAATAATTCTTTTGTCCTGATATTGTGTTGTTGGGTAGGTCATTTCTTTTATTGGAGTATTGATGCTGGCTGAAGGCTGTGGACTTAGTAAGCGATGGAAGTATGAGCAGAATGGAAAAATCTCAGGGAAAAAATGCCCTTATGGAGGTGAAAAGGTATCTTGCTGTAATTAAATGCACACTAAAACACTTGAGAAGCAAAAAAGGGGACCCCACTGTTCAGATTAATTTTGCAGATTTAATCAGACTAGAAATTTTCCACTTACTCACAGATCATTCATTGATCTTCTGATGTTAGTTTAGTTGGCTGGTATTTTTTAAGGTCTCAGGCCATTTTTTTCTATTAAATAAATAGGACCTAAGACCTCAGATGTCTATACACACACTTTTTAAAAAAATTCCTGTCCATATTTTTTTTTGCTGTTCTCATACAAAGGCTAAAGGTTAGGGTTTTAGTTTAAACATAATATTTTCATGGTTCATAAGAAAATCTGTATTGGTTTACATTTTTGGCAACTTTCATTATACCCTAGTGATTCCTAGAAGTCCTTGTACTTTCCTGCTGGTGAGAGATACTTTCCATAAAATAACACAGTATAAAAATAGTAATTACTAACTCACTGTGATGTATTTTCTTAAGGTGCAGAAAGTGTATCTGAAAGAATGAGAATATTCAGTGTCCGGCTTTGTGGCCGTGTTTTCCAGTTAAAAATTATTATGTTGTAAAAATGTACTTGCAAACCAGCATTAGTAGTTTCACTAATGAGGAAGACAGAAAATAATCCTAGTTACTTGTAATGTCCCCATATCCCCTGTGTCTGACAGGCAACTACAGTTCAGCTTTTAAAGAGGATTTAAAGAGGATTTTAAAGGGTCTGTGCACTGCACAAAAGTCCCACTTTGAAAGCAGCTCCAAAATAATTCCAGAAATTTCAACCCTCTGCTCTGACACATTACCTAGGTTGATACCTGCATAAAGTATCTTTAAAGTCTGCAGATATTTTATATTCTGTATCCTGATGCAAAAGAATTTTTCATATCATTTTTTTTCCTAAAGGATGTTTGAGTTGTCACAAAAGTGTGGATTCAGCAAATTCTAAATAATGCACATAAAAAGCCAGTGGTGTTGTAGGGGGTTTTCCTGTGGCTATTCAATATTGATAAATGTATTTTTTTATTTTTCTGGAATTCACCTCAAGAAAGAAATTTAATTTTATTCCATTGAAGCTTTTATAATCTCTCAGAATTATTTTTCTCCACCAAATCCCTTTGAACGTTCATATCAAATTGATGCACTCAGACTGGAATACATTAACAGACTGAAAATATTTAAAATTTTATATGCCTATCTTTACCAAACAAGGACAAGAAGTCTTGATGCATTTACAGAACAAAAACAGGTAACAGAAAGAAATAGTTCTTGTAGCGTGAGATGTGCAGATTGTACAGAAATATACCCTATAACCTATTATATATGTCACCAAGAAAAAAAAAGTTGTTCAATTTTCTGTACATATTTAGTACAGAAAAATTTCTAATTATTTGCACTAAATATGCGCAGAAAATTGATCAACTTTTTTTGCAAATATGTCTACCCTTTTCATCTTGCTTGAAAAGATATCTACCAAAAATTACATCCAGAGGCATCTCATGTTACTTTGAGGTAGAAAGCAGAGCTGCAATAAAAGAAATTGAGAAAAAGGCAATACTGGTAATCTTTCACATAAAAAATTCACCCATAGATGCAAAGCAAGTAGTAGTGCATACATTTTAAAGATGGAGAAATGCATAATCAAGAAAAAGGAGCATTAGCCTATTTGCTTAGGTTTTTTAATTCCTTTCTGCTGGGTTTTCACTTGGATGTGTACTCCAATATGCAGCTGTAGGATCCACAGAAAAGCATACAGTAAAGTCAAATTAACACAGATTAAATAGAGTGGAACTGTGAAGATTATGAATGGAGACTCTACATTAAAGTGTGCAAGGGAGCACTGTGAGTGACAAGATTTAAAGGAAATTATTATTAGCAGGATAGCTTGAGAATCTAAGGTAAATGTTGTGATTTTGTGAAGTGCATTTAACTAAAGCTCTGAAAGATTGTGCCTACCTTCATATTTTTATCAGTAGGTGAAATGGAAAAAATGAAAATCATGATTAGCAGATAATAAACTCCTACCTTCTAACCTGAGAATTTTACATGCTTCTCTAGTAATAGCAATGGCACATGTTCATCAGAGACTATGCAATTCACAACAGTAAAAGCCCAAAGTCAACAGCCTTATCACACTGAAAAAGAAAAAAAATAACTGTTCCTAGGCTGGACATGTAGAGTAGAGGTTACACAGCGACAGCCTATTAAAAAAACAGAGACTTTGCCACAGATTTTGAGAGGCAGATGCAGACCTGAACTGTTTTACCTAAAAAGAATGAATATCAAACTATCCCTTATATTCAAATATTCTATTTTACTTCTTGTATTCCAAATTCCTGTCCCTTTATTTAAAATATTTACACTGCTCTACTTTTTCTAATCTTTCTTTCTTTTCTAACTACTTTGTCTGGACATGCTGAACATGTTATTCCTATTTATTGACTTCAGTCTATGAGGCAAATTCTGAACATGCCAAAACAACTCATACAGATTGAATCAGATAATGTGTCTGGTATCATATTTTGCAGAATACTTAAGTTACACATGTAAACACACATACATGCTGTGAGCTAATTTTTTTGAGATATGTTCACTTTAATATGGTTTCCAAATTCAAATATTTTCCAAAAAAAATCATATAGCCTTCAATCTACTGATCTTCATGACAAGCAACTATGAGTGCAAAATGAGTATTGTATATAGTCTGCATCATATCAGAACCAGCTGGCTTGAAATTTTCTCTAGGGATAAATGAGGGGAAAAAAACCCTTTGAAATAAAATAATTCTAAGAATCCAATATGACTTTTAATGAAGAATCTTTCATAATGATTTCACAACCTAGGTCATATTATATGTGAAATGATAAGCCGTGTTATATTTGAAATTATATGGGGAAAACAGTAAAAATCGATGCCAACTGTAGTAAATCATCAGTTCTAAAAGATGAAATATTTAAGGAACCATTGCCATAAAAGGACAGTCGAATGAATGAGAGAAAAATATTGGATATGTTTCATCTTCTAATACTCTGTGTATGAAAGAAAAATTGTTCTTTTCATAATGTAACTACAATTCTAAAAATTTAAAACTGTTCCAGAACAAACAGCACTCACTCAAAAGTCCCAACAGGTAGTTATTGCTATGCACTTAACACATGAGCTCAGATACTTGAATATTCTGCGTTTAGGGTAAGAAAAAATACTGCTGCTTTTTACACCTAGGTTTTCCATGTAACTAAGCATCAAAGTTTTTTTTAAAAAATCCCTTTTTTTCTGTAAAATGCTGCAGATTTCTATTTTATATAATTTGGAAGCACAAATCCACCAATACAATGTGTTGCCTGGATGATTCAGAACAGCTATTCCTTTCTGTCCCAGACAAGGCAAATTCGCCTTGGGAAGCAACAGCAGCTTTGGAAGCACAGAGAAAAAATATATCCAGAGACATAGAAAGCAGCTTTGGCCCCTCAAAGCCAAATTTAGCTCAGAGAAAGCAAAAATCCAAAGCATCAGTGAAAAGAAGGTAAATACCTTGTCTCTGCAATCAAGTTTGCAAATTCTAGATCTTCTAAGTATTGTCAGAGGAGATCCTGTCTAATCCCCAAACTATCAATCCTTCCCCACTACTGAACTGAAAAGTATTTTAGCCTTTGCAAAATTCAGTTCTTATACTTTTCGCTACAAACATCTCTTCCTTTTTTGCAATTTGGATTCTTCCTACAATTTGCAGCCTTTTGAACTTCTTTGTGGATATTGCTTAGATTTCCTTTCCTCTTATTCTTAACCTCCCTTCCATCCTCTCTCCTGTTATTTTTCACAAAGGCAAGACCACAAAGGCACAAAGGCTGAGATCTTAAATCTGAAACACTTCTGCAGAGCTACACCTTCCAGTGAGGCATTCAGGCAGCTTGATAATGTGCCCTTAACAATAACAGTTATTAGGAGCTATGTTGCAAGAGCTCATTTTCAGTTAACAGTCTCTCTAAGCTCCTGTAAAACTGTTAAGTTATGAATCACTTCACTCTGTTATTATAAAAAAGGGGTAGCAGACAATTAGCAATATAATTATAAAATTATTACGCTCCACAAATTATACAACCAGGCCCCCAACACATGTAGCTGCAGGGCCGCAGTGCAGCCAGGGAATGTTTTGCTTCTAAAGCAACAGATGTGTCAAGGCAGATTAGAAATTTTTTCCAGATGCATATGATTTTGGGGAAGTTCTTTCATTTTTTTTTCTTCTGCTGCCCAATCTGTTTTATCTTTTGAGATGTCCTCTCTAAGAAAATGTACAAATCAATATACAGTAAAGATGTAAATGAAGGTTGTGAAGTTCAGCTTAAGACTCCAGAATTTAGCAAGCCTAGCTTGCCTCCTGAAGTGACGATTGCTTGTGTGACACAAAGATGAGCCCAACATTACAGAGGGAGCTGAAGGTCACCTCCCTTCTTTTCTCAGAAGAAATCCCTCCGAATGCTGAACATGTGCAACCGGCTCTGAAGAAGGTTGGAGTCACTTGCTGATGCCAGTGCAGCAGCTAAGGACCCTCCTCTGCAGGGCAGAGACCACCTAGCCTGCCTGCTACACCCTGGCTGCCCCAGGACAATAAAATACAGCGCTTTTCCCAAAAGCTTAGTTAAGCCCCATTAATCAAAAAAGGGGTTTGAAACAAAACTGTTGCTATTTTATATACGTGCCTAATTAAAATGAGCAGTAGTACCTGACTTCTGTTTACAAGAACATAAACATGAACACAGGTAGGCAGACAAATTAACCCACTGACATGCAAGAAAACTCAGAAGTTGGTCATTTTTACAAAACTTGACATTTGCAGGAAGATGTTAGGAATCCCCTGAGTTATGTATTCACCTAAACCAATTTGACACACTACTCTTGCCCTAATCACAAACTTAACACAGAAGCATATATGAATATGTGTAGATATGTGGAATATATAGATATAGATATGTGGAATTGGATCTAATCTTTCCTTTAATGAGAAGGGGTGAGGGAGAAAATAACAATTCTTTTTTTGCCCTCATGGTGAGGCAGCTGCTGAAGTCTGTTCTAATAATAAAAAAAGCAGAAGTCACCAGGATGGGTTTCATTCTCAAAGAGCAAAAAGCAAAAACAGCAACTTTTGCATCTGTCTTGGCTTGCAACCACACACCTTTGGTAACTCCTCTTTTGAGACTCAATGATATCTTTGAGGAACTTGAGGCAGAGGAGAGAGCGGCTAAGAAAAATGTACAAAATAAGCAGCATTTTGAACATGTCCAGGGAGAGAGCAGTTTAAAATGAAGCAGGATTTCCAAGCTGCAGTGGGCTGTGGAGTACTTCTGTCAGAAGATCTCCTGTCTCACTGTCTGGGTTCAGTTTTCTACATAACTCCATGCTATAATTAGTCTGATAGCTGTGCATTTATTTTAATGAGTAGCAAAGCAGCTGCTGGAGTTGCCTATAGCTGAATTGGTATGTCAGCTTATAAATTACAGTTCTATTGCCTACACATTGGAGCTTTAAGTCCTAGAGACATTTCTCTGCAATTTGCTAATTATTGTAATTTTGATAATTTTACATGACCACCTCTTTGCCAAACAAAAAATATATTGAAGAGTTTTACTAGTTTAAACTGTCCAAGGAGTTAAAAAGAAAAGAATTTAGCATTTCCACCATGTTTTTCAGTGTGTGAGTGCTGAGGGAACAAGTGGATACTCAACTGTTCATTTAGCTGTCTGGTCCGTAAAGAAATGGCTGTCTAGCAGAGATGCCTACAGAGATAAAGAGATAATTTTACTATAAGGAAGTGAATTCTCAGTCTGATCCTCTCCCAGACATTTGCTATTTTTTTATCATTATTTTCTTTATGTCCAAAGAAAAGTGGCTTCTTTGAGCATCTCCTACTGGCAGCCACTGCAGCAGAGTGGCACAGCTCTGCTCCAGCAGCAAGCCCCCAGATGCTCAGGAATCTGCTCTTATGCATCAAACCCTCTATGACCTTCACCCACCCTTGCTTTCTGCAGTTCAAGCCCTCATCACTCCAGCATCCCCAGTATATATTCAGTAGAATTCCTGTCAGGGATAGGACTGCATCCCAAGGAGGGATTTCAGAGAGGTTAGCACTGTGTTTCAGCTGTGGACATGTATTTTAAAAAGCCAACACCAGCATGCCCCAGACACTTGTAGTGTGACTTCCTATTTAAGCTTTATCAGCTTCACCATGATCCAAAATAGCAGACAGCAGCCTCACTGACACGGGACCTTGGCACTCAGTGGTGTTGAGCTGTTACTCCCTCACTGCCCAGGGGTCAGGCCACCAGACCAAGTCTTCCAGTGAGCAAATCTAGATGGACTGCCTGCTCCACTGCCACTGACACCCAGGCATCTGCTTCCCTCTCCTGACCTTCTCAGGCTCTGAAATCTTTATAAATAAAGGTCAGTAGGATTCTAGCATGGTGTTCTCTGCCTAGAAAAAAGAGAGGAAAGCACATCACTGAGCACGTATATCCAGAGTAAACCAGAGCTAATTCGTTCTCAATTAACACCTCACCACTCTCTCCCTTCATCAAAGAAATAAAATAAAAAACCCTCAAGAACTCAAGGAATTAATAGCCTGCTCTTGCCAATTCTTATTAAATAATCTGGAAGCTCACCCCAGATTATCACAGTGGCTCCATCTGGTGATATAAACCACTCTCTACAAGTTCTTGCCCTCTGGAAAAGTCATCTGCTCCTACTGTGAGAAGAGTGGCAGCCCACCTCACACAGCAGTGACATGGCACCTGATGGAATGGTATCCACCATCAGTGCTCCCTAATAAACACCCCTAGTCCCAGCTCCCTGGCATCT
This sequence comes from Hylia prasina, assembly GCA_013397195.1. Classification (NCBI taxonomy): domain Eukaryota; kingdom Metazoa; phylum Chordata; class Aves; order Passeriformes; family Sylviidae; genus Hylia; species Hylia prasina. The sequence continues at coordinate 616,107 of VYXD01002180.1, read as the reverse complement.
GGCACTGGGTGCCAGGGTGAGCTGTCAAACCCTGCCCAACTTTGCAATACACAATCAGAGCCATGTGGGACTTACAGTTCTTCAAGTCCTTTTCAGTGTGTACCTAAGAATCATGAGTCTCTTTGGGAAAACAGCCTTATTTATTGTAATTATTTTCCTTTTACAATATTACAACATGTAAGTATGGATGCATAGTACCTATAAAGGCAGCAAAAATCAAGGGTGCATGCTCTGTATCAGCAGGAGGAATAGTCCTTGTCTGCTTAGTCATGGAGACTGCCCCTAAGATGATGGGAGAAAGGGCATGATCAGGGTGATCTAAGCGCAGACATCTCTTTTGAACTTGGACTGCTACTGGTACCTGAGCCATGACCTCATCCAGCTGAGAGGGAGTGACAGTGGCAGGAGTAAGCATAGTGACACGGAAAGTTTGCTCTACTCTTTCCTGCTTTCCATTAGACTAGGTTTTCCTAGGCTTTTCTTTCAAAGCAGATTAAAAGATGTATACCAAACCACGTAATAGGTATATGAAGAAATTCCAGCTGTTCCTGGTGCCCTCTGTAGGTACTTTAACTGTTCTAGCAGTGATGGTAGAAAAGAAAACAAACTAAAGAAATGCAGATTGCTGTTTGCTTTTCACACTGCACTTCAGTAAAGATTATTCATTGTCAAGACAATTATTAATTGTCAAGACTATTAAGTTGTAAATTAGGAAAAAGGGTCATTATCTGCAAAGGGCTTTGTTACAACTTTTTATGTGTCCTTTCTCACACACAGATTGAGCTGCTACGTGCCTGTCTCTATAAGCCTGGGGATAGCCAGCAAAATCTCCACGGCTGACTGCTCCACAGGCACGGGAATGCAAAACTCTCTACATTCTGATGGGGTAGTTAAAAAAAACCCCAGGCAAATTGTGATTTTAGGTTTTGACACATGTTATATTATTCCTGGCTAAAATCCTTTTTTCCACAGTAATTACCTCAAACATTATTACTTTGAGATTTTATTCCAAAGTAATGAATCTGAGAAACATTTTGTTATTAGTTTTCTAAATTAATTAATTAATTATTCCTGCTTATATTGGAAAATTTGGCCAATAAATTAAACAGAAAAAGCTGCCAAAGATATTTACCTTTAAAATAATTAATTAGTCATACACACTGAAAAAGAAAATGCTGGGACCTTTAATTATTTCTTCATAGCTTGTATCTTAAGTCTGCAATACCAACTAGATAGAGAAAAACAAACCAACCCCCTGCACTCTGTCCCCTCCCAGCTTTCATTGCTATTTATTGAAACAGAGAATAAGCAAAACCACAATGAATGCTCTTTCTCTTAGATTTTATTGAAAGATTTTGGAAGACAAAATTGATTCAAAACACTAAAGACAAATCTACACAGAAATCTCTCCAGATCAAACCCAGAAACACGCATTAATTCACTTTTTCATTAGTTTTGGATAACCAAATTAAAATTGTATTTCATGGTCTGTCATTCCCATCTTTTCTGGATATGGACCAAAGTAAGTCCTTACTTGTAGTGAGAAGTCCAAATTTCCACACTGGGCCTTGCTCTTAGCTCCTTAGAAAATCCCAGTGACATAACCTTTGGAAATTATCAATTTTCATCTAAACATGCACTTTGAACTTGCATTTTGCATCAGTAATCTACAAGATTAACATCAGACCATGCAGGATGATCATTTGAAAGAGTTTTGCAGTCAAGTTGGGTAGCTTCACCACTGGACATTACTGCCTGTGTAAATGATATTAACACACGTGGTCAGTGATACTTGGCATAAATCATCAGCCTCATTAAATCTCTTCTCTACAGAAGTTAAGGAGGTCTCAAAAGCATAAATGCAATCTAATTTTGAGAAAGAGGGAAAAAATCAGTGTATAATTATATTAAGGAAATTATTTCAACGTTGTTGGTTATTTCCAAGGACTTTGCCAATTCCTCTTTTTATCACCCTCTTCCTCTCCCATTTTAAGAGTAATCTAGGAATCTCAGAGAGAACTTTTAGAAATTTGTAGAAATCTTACTTTTCGACTGGATTCTGGAGGGACATGGGTTTTCATTTACTTTTCATTTTCTTTCTACAAAAGAAATCTGGCTTTTAAAGTTCATCTGTGAATTGGTGTCTAGCAATGCGTGAAGGGGGAAATTTGCCCTAAAGAAGTTCAACTGAAGTGTACAAAAACCAATTTAAACCTCTGAAATAAGGATTTCAGAAGCTATGTATTTTGATATGAAAATGAGATGCAAATATCACAAAATATGATAAATTTATTTGTTTGCTCTGTAATAGACCTTCAAAGCTCTGTGGCCAAATCATCTTATTCCAATTACATTAGAAGAGCACAGCAGTGAGGCCTGTGCTTGCAAAATGTATTCCTTTAAAATGGCAAATGAAACTGCCTGACTGAAATTCTCAGATCAGTGGGGAAAACAAGAAAAAGGAAGTTGTAAGGAGGAAATATCTGCAGCAGCACTTAGCAAGGATGAACAAATTGCAGAGGGAAAATAAAGGACCACTTCCTTTTCTGAAGAGAGACTAAATCAGAGTAATTTGCTTTGATGTGGATGGGAAGTCACCATCTGCTTTGAAACACTGGGACCTAATAGACTGCCATTGACTGGAATCACAATTTCTGAATGTGAGGAGAGAGGTGAATGGAGAGAAGACTTCATATGGACAGATCACAGACAGGGTTGTCCCCAGTGATGTAAAAAAAGGAACAGGACAGCTGTGGTTCAAACCACTTACCCATTGGATTTCATGGCTATTGTTAATAACACTTTGTAAAGAATATTTATTTAGTGTTAATTAAAAAATTCAGCTCTAAGGGGAAAAAAAAGCAGATGTAAAATTAATGTCTCTATAGAGATTGAAGTGGTCCATTTGGAATTTCAAAGGCAGGAAATTAATGAAAATGATCATACAGTGGAACTGTCAAGCATTCAGTAATATCAGTTACTTAAGGAAAAGGCTCAGTATCTCAGAGGCAGAATCTGTCACTGATTGCTAGGCATATTTAATGGTAACTTATTCAACAATTCATGTCCATGCACGCAACAGGACTACCCAGTATGTGAGCTGCTATTATTGAAAATGTTCCCTTTATTACAACAACATATTGTAAGTGCTATAGCTAAGCACATGCTCTAGTATGGAGTGTACACTACACACTCCAAAGAAAAACTTGCCAAGCTTAGTGTCTATGTGGGGTTTTTAATTTATGAAAGAACTGAAAACAGGCAATAATGAATAGACTGCAACACCAATGAGTTATCTTTATTAATAAACAATCAATTTTATCCATTCTGACAACCATTAATTTTTGCTGTTTGATCAGTAGGTTCTACAGCTCTCAGGTGACAGAAGCAAGGCAGGACTGAATTTTGCCACAAAACCAAATAACAGGGTAAAACCTTATGTAAGTTTTACTTTCACTATACTTAGCTAAAGTAATTCTATTGTTGTTGCCATTCTTCACTGATCAGCTCATCTTATTGTAGTGTATTTCTCTTTCTAGCTTGCCTATTCATAGAGATATCATTCTACCCCTATTACACAAGAGAAAAAAATTATTTGCCCTATATTCCTTGTGATGTGTCTCAAACTACAGCATAATCCAAAATATATAAAAAGCCCTGTCAGATGCCAAATGCTAATGGCAATGCTTCTCAGTGCTTTGAAAGAGTCTTGGTGTCCCCCCACTACTTCCCTTCTTGAAGGAAAGAGGAGCATCTGTCAGAACTAAGCCCATATTTTTGTGATTTAGTGGAAGCAGAATATGATTCCTAAATTTCTTTGAGCAAACCCTCTACATTACCTGCACCCTTCTTTACTCTGATCTACCACCACCACAGGAACAACATACCCTAGGTTTACCATCACTGCTGCTACTACTTCAACTGAAGTTTAATGACAAATTCATAGACATTTTTAGCAGGACTGTCTACTTTGTAAAATATAAAGAAGGAGGTTTAGACACAAGCACAGAAAGAAAAGATAAATTACTAAATCATAACTCAAGCCATACTTAAGTTCCTGCATAGCTGTTTCAGCTCCATTCTGCCAGAACTATCTTGTCTCTCCTTGCTGTAGCTCCCGGGACCCTGAATTCAGATACATTCCTACCTCCCCAACTGCTCCCTTTCTTCTGGAGTCAAGTTTTCCTACTAATTCAAGTGCCCCATGACAATCTACATAGCTCAGTTTTTCAGACTATTCAGCAGGATTTCTCCAGCCCCACTTTGTTTGTAGCCATCCAGGAATGCATGGTCCAAAAATGAACACTGATGGGACTGATAAACTTTCAGGCTTAAGACTACTGTCATTCATCTCTGATGTCTGCTCCCACTCAGAGTAAATCAGTCCTCTGGTCCACTAGAGATTACTCAAACATTCATATTAAATGTCATACATTTTGTCCAGCTTGTGATCTGAGTCCCTTGACAACTTTCTGTGGAGACCACACAGGGTTTTCAAATAGCTGAGAAACACTAAGAAGTTAGGAAAAGAAATCCATCTCTACAGGACCACACTAAAGATCCTTTTAATTCAGAAGATGATGTGGAAGTAGTGAATATTTTGGAACAGAGTAAGAGACAAGGGAAAGCAGGCAGAGATCTTTCCCTTGTATATTCTACTCATTCCTGGCCCTGCACAATTGAAGACTTTCTGAGCCAATGGTCACATCAGCATCTTAATATTTAATTGGCCCAGGTGGAGAGTTCTTCCATGAACTTGTCTTATTGCTGTGCCTGGAAATGCTAGAAAGGCAAGCTCTCCTCCAGTCATTTGCTTTTACTGGTGTTCCCATGACACAGGAGGCAGTGAAATGCATAAGATGTTTCAGCACTTCAGAAGATAAGTACCTGGAAAACAGACAGCTGATTCAGCTTTGGTCTGGATGAGAGCTCAGTGCTGCTGTTAGATAGAAGAAAGCCTCTCAAGGGTAAGCCACAAGCCTGGAATTAAATTTTAACTGAATATATTTGCCAGGCTCTGATTACAAACCACTGCACATTTGAGGCAGCTTTCTTAGCTGCCAGATGCCCAAGCAGCAACACCCCAAAAATCTACATAACAAGCAGATGCATAATTTCAGAGTGTTAATAGTAGTAGCCAACCTCACTCACACTTTCATCACACCAGAGCAGAGCTCAGCAGAGGGGCCAGTCAGTCTCAGCCCACCTAACCTGTAAGCTTCAGGGTGTGGTGTTAAACAGTCTAATGGTAGCATAATGTACAGGATTGACTGCCAGAGTTGTTTCAAGCAGTGGGCAGCATGAGCTTGTAGCTCAAGATCCAGCTGCTCCTGCTACTGAAGACAGTGCTGACTGTTCCAAACTTGGCACTCTGCAGAGCCCAAGGCAGAACACGATGACAGTGGTTTCCTCCACCCATAACAAGGAATCAGAGTCCTTACATCTGCACAGCAAGCAAAAACATTTGTGGGCATACAAAAGCCTAGAGATGGACTTAGCAAATCATGAGAAAGTACTGAAAATATATTTTACTTCAGATTAATTCTTTTTCTTAAAGCAAACACTTTTTGGGAGCTATGGTGACATCTAGACATCCGCAGATTTCTCAAGTCACCAAGTGGGTACAAAGTCAGAGTCACTGAAGAGCTGGGTCTCAGATTCTAACCAGACAGAAATGCAGGAGTCAGGGGCGCAAAGGACTTGCCTGGAGTCAAAAAGGCCCAATATCATAGAGAAGAAAAAAAAAACCTGCTTCTACTGAATTCCAGGCCAGTTCCCTGTGTAGGCAGTCCCAGGGTGTGCACAAAATTCAAGCCATATGAAGGACAAAGAATTATAAAACCTGAGACTAATGAAGATAAACCACGGACAATACTGTAAAGTGGATGTATGTGGCATAAACTCAACCAAGAGCCAAGAAAATTACAGAGATTCCTTCTATTAGCACAAATAGATTAAATTGACGTATATTTGTACAAGCCTTCTCCAAGAGCAATTGCATTACCCCGTGATGTAATGCAAACCAAATGCAAAGGGAAATTATGTGACAAACAATAAATAAACATACACACATTTACACACACACACACACACACATGCACACACATATTTATGTATATTTAAATGAATACTCTAGGGACATCTCCTGGAAATCACTCTTGAACATTTCTTTCCAGTATAAGGAAGTTTTGAAGTTAAGACTTTTAAAAAAACTATGCTGTGAAAAAAACCCAAAGAACTCACCCATAGTATTTGACATTATGGGTAGTTGTTAATTTTATTTTCAGGCCTTTGACACTGCTGCTAGGTGGGTGCATTGTCTTCCTCACATTTATTCAACATCCAAATACCTTAAAATATCATTTAGCTACATATCAGCAATTGGGTTGAGTGTTCACCACATCTTTCTGCTTAGCTTTCAAATATTTGCAGCAGGAACCACTTGATTGAACGGAAAATAAAATCCTAAGACATAGTAGGAGACTGTACAATATGTTCAGCTGCTTAGCCATAGCAAAGCAGTCTTTGTAGCACAATTTAAGGTTTGCCATTGCTGCTGTAATGGCAAAATGAACCATTCAGGATTATATTGGGAACACCAAATTTCTGTCCTTAAGTGTAAAATTGTTGACGAAGATGGTCACAAAAGGGCTGACCCAGCATTCCTCCAAGCCCTTCTTTAGAGGGTGGCAATATGAGAAGGGATCCCAAGTATAACTAGTATTTCTATTAATATGTAATTATTTTCCAGTGATGGAAATGTTAAGCCTCATCCAAAAAAAGCACAGATCTGGTTTGGAACAAATTCCTGTACTGCATCATGCCCGACACATGAATTATTGCAGTGCCCTCATGGATATTTTTAATTCTCTTGTTATATAAAACATAAACATTCAGGAAAAATGAGAGGAAGATCCTCATTTTATAGAAAGCCTGCTGATTCCCAAAAGACTGGAAATGCATTTCAAGAGTAATTTGTCTTAATGCAAATCTAAGCCACAGCTATTTTTGACGCAGTGATAGAACTCATAACCCATAAAATGAAATAAAAACATTTGTCAGGAGTTGCAAACCAATTGTTGAAAGGCGTGCATTTGTCATGGGATGTTAAATATAAATTTACACAAGTCCAGAAGGCTTTCCTGTGATGAGCCCTTTACAGAAATAGTTAATTAATGTTCAATTCAATTCATTCATGGCAATTAGCAAAGCCAGTGGTAGTAAAGTCTCTTTAACAGCCAATATTTGTCATCTGGAGACTGGAACAAATCTCAAAAACCCAGTTATGAATATGGGAGTGATTTAAAGTTTATTAATAATACAACAAACAAACCTGATTTCTGTCTCTTGAAGGAATCATTGTAATTTGCAGATTGCAGCGCAAAATGAGATGGAGCACAATGATTAATCTGTAAACTACAGAATAACTACTATACATGTAACAGATGTCTGCTGTGACAAGGGGCACATTACCTTCATGTTTATATTAAGAAAGAAGAGGGATTCAACTGTTTTATATGGGAGAGTTGTGGGAAAGATCTCAGAAAGCTCCCTATGAGAAGGTGGGGAATTATAAATATTTGCAAGTGTTTATTCAGGTGCCACTACAGTACACTGGTGAAACACGAATTGAATGCAAAGGGGAGTGAGGGGAAAACATCTGATTTAAATGTTACTGGATGAATTTCACTGGTACAGATATTGACTCAGTTCTTCTCACTTGGTCAACACCAGCCCTGAGCCAAAACTTGCATGTTCATTAACATTTACAGGTGACAAGACATTATTCAATGTAGAATCTTGGTGGAGAAATAATACTGCTAAAAGTAATTCCTTCTGAATAATTAGAAACACAGGAAGCAGCTTATCTTCATGAAGGTGGGTGGATCCCAAGATATTTGGAGATATGGCCTCAATACCCGTCTGCTTTCCTTATGCTAGGCTTTTGTATTGAAAGTTTCTGATGCCTTTGCTCTTCTTCCACCACCACCACTCCCACCAGTTTGCACCACAAAGCCAGATTCTTCAAGGAACATGAGAAGTCCATTCTTACATGAACTGGTACAAGGATTTAGTGACTTCAGTTGGAGTCCTCTTCAACTTCTGATGGGAGAATGTAATTATTTCTGCCTTACATGAAAAACAAAAAACCAAAACAGCAAGCAGGCAATAGACATAAAGGTAGGATTCAGCCAAAACCACTGACATATAGTCATATGTATGTGACCCCATATCAGCTTGGGGCTTCAGGTCCCACCATGTTCAAATTGCCTCATCTGAAATGGAGCTGTAAGTGGTCTCCTGGACAGCTGACTAATTTCTTCTGAGCTCACTTTACCCATATGGTGACACCTACACATAGACATCTAAATGCAGGTTCCTAATTTGCAAACTGAATATGCCTGAATTTTGTCTTTATAAAAGAGAGACTATGAAAACTGGGACACAGTGAGCCTGTTTGTTGAGATGGGCCTTCCCTTCTCACCCATAACCCTGAGCATCCAGAGAGACTGAAGCTTTGGAAGTCCTGACAGCAATTACACCGTAGGGCATCCATAATCATTCTCCTCTCTGAAAACTGATCCCATCATATAAAAAATGGAGGAGTTACAACTGGCTGCTTCTCTCCCTTGTCTAACAATCTTGAGCAGTCCAAATAACACACATTTCATTCCAAAATCTTGCTGTTTAAGTTTGCCCCCTAATGGGAAATAGCTCCAGCGCTCACCAAATTCCTTTCCTCCCAACCATTGACTGCAGGGAATGGGTCTGGGAAGGCAAATGTTTCAGAGCACACCCAGCTCCATTTGCCCCCATGGACAGTGGCAGGAAATTATCCCAATTAATTCAGCTTTAGGAATGCTGCCATCTGTACTGACAAAGGAAAATCATGAGACCATCATCAGCTGATGCTTCCTGTGCCCAGTGCTCTAGGTGGCTGATAAGAATTACTGTGCTAAATGATGATAAACTAGGGGAAAAAAAAAAAAAAAAAGTTAGGCTCCAATCCAATACACCCCAAGGCCTCCCCAAATGTGGCAAGGGTATAAGCTCAGTAGCTGGGTATGCACAGTGTTTATTAGCTCTGCTTTTCTTATTGTCAATTTCTGATTTCATTTTAAAAATCTCCCAGAGGAACTCAGGTGAAAAAAGATCACTTTATGTTCCAAAGCCAGACAAAACTGGAATGGGTAATGTCCAATCAAGGACAAAAATTAAATCAAATCTGCACCTTAGCTGAGCAGAGTAACTCATTGACTGGCTAGGCAAGCATGCGGTATGTTTGGGGCACAAAAGTTGTGAAATTCCAACTGACTTCAAAAGCAGCATATAGGTCTTTCAGAAAATGACCTATAAAATATATATTCACAAAAACCCACAGGCATAAGCCTAACTGTATTTATTTCACAGAGGTTATTGGTATAAAACTGCAGTGTCACCAGGCAGCAAAGCAACATTTGGCTCAGTCTCCAATGAAAAAACTGAGAAATGTTTCACATGTAAGATTTGTGGTACCTCCTGCCTGCCAGTTCTCCCCATGCTTCTAAAACACCAATTTCAATTGAGACCTGGAAGTCTTATGTATATGTAAACAGTCCCAAATTGCACGCAGTGCAAAATGTGCCACAATCAGAAAGCAAAGTATTACTAAAAATGGCTTTTTCCTACAAACCAGAAACTGAAAGTGCAACTATAAATTCTGAATCCAGTCTCATCTCTAATAAGAAACCATTGGCTCTGCACTGTTTCAGTGACGCCAACTAAAATTGTCTTTGTTAGAGATGGGGCAGGAAAAGGGACACGCAACACTTCTGTTTGATGCTGGAACATCCCAAATGCATCAGAACTCAGAGCATGAAGTGAAGTGAGAAAATAAAATCTTGTACAGTAGATGCAAAATAATATAAATGTAAATTCCTTTGGAGAGGAAAATAGCACCTGGGGCCAACCCACATGAGCAAACAGCCAACGGGAAAGGGAGCCCTGGCACTGCAGAACATGCTGGAGATTCTGACAGATGATCAACCTGGGGGTTGTATAGGATTTCAGGACTTCCAGGGTTTGTCTTCTATACTGAATTTCATACAAAATGTTTAACAGAATGACTCTCAGCAAAACCAATATGGTATTTGTTAAAAGAACCACTCAGTTTAATTAAAATATCAGGACAATCAGAGGAATGCAATAACCCCCCCTTATTCCCTGATCTACTCCTCTGCCTGGAAGTGTGGAAAGGTGAGGGGAAGGAGAACAAGATTTCCAGTTTGCACAGCAGTGTACTGTCATCTGTACTGAGGCTGCAAATACAAATGTCTACACCTATTTTTCAGTATCTGAACCAAACACAACAGATGAGCAGAAAAAAAACTAAAAATAAACTTAAGATCAATAATTTGCAAATAAGAAACAACATGGGGAAAAATCCAAATCCTTATACAGGAATATCATCCTGACAAACTTCAGCTCTAACTCCTGTAATTTTTTATAGTAAGAATGTAGCAGCAGCCTGGGAAATGGTGAAAGAAGGAAAAAAACCTGGACGTCACTTTGTAGCCACAAGTCTCTGGATCCAGCATTTATACTGAAGATAAAGGGTATAAAGAGCTTTCAGCTCAGAAAAATAGCCTCTCCTGCCCAGGGGGAAGAAGCTATAGATGCTGCAAACCAGCTGTAAGGACAATTCTGACCAAGGACGTTCACATGTCATTGGAGAAAGGCCTCTGATCTACAAAGCAAAGCTGTGGAGCAGCCTTTCCAAATGAGTAGTGGAACTGGAACTTAAGTCTATAAAGATGAATTTCTCAGGTGTTAGTATCATATGGCTGTCTAAGTTAGCAGTGGCCTGGACAAGGTGATTGAGGTTCTTTTCTATCCATATTTGTATGTCTCCACATAATGAACACAATGAAAGATAGCAACTGTGACACAAAGACCACACATCACCGTTTCAGATTTTTATTCTGCTGAGGTAACCTGCTCACTTTCATCTAGATAAGTAAAGTAGATCCAAAATAATATAGCTCCTAAAAACCAACAAGAGAATGATAAAGAGTTGAAAGTTAAAAATTTTGATCAAAAATAGTTATGAGGTTAGTAAGGTTTAATTTTCCTCCATGACCCTCGTTTCCAGAATGCCAAAATTCATTAAGTCTCAAAGTCAAAATTAGTCTTCAAAAGTCCTTACCAAACAACAAACACAGCCCCATGAGCAGCACATTCTGGGTATCCAGCACGGCAACTTTGACCCAGAAGCTGGAGTCTGAATTTTGGTGTTCATCTTGGTCCCCCAAACACTGTCACTGTGAGGGAAAGGCACTCCAGCTCTGCTGCCTTTACCAGCACAGCCACGTGTCTGTCCTTCCCACAGGCACATTCCCACCTCTGACAAATGGAAGGGAGAGGAGGGGCAATGGCAATATTTGGATTAAACTCATTAATTTGGAAGTGATCCAGTTCTAATCAACACCTAAAAGAAAACCTCCGTTTCTCTCCCACTGCCAAAATTAGGCCTTAGTCTCCTCGATCATCCAGCACTAATGAACTCACATGCATTTTATGTAGCTAATTCACGTATGGTCAGACAAAATGGGAAAAACAACTGCTGTCTTCCAGCATATTACAAAGATCCAAAACAACTCAATCCAAATCATCACACTTGAAAATATGTTCAACCACGCTTGCAAAAATTTAGGACCACCTTTTATTTAATTATTTCCAGGAAATAATGGAAGATTTCTATTAAAAGTTAAATCCCAGGATCACTGTTAGCAGAGTCTACAATGTAGGAGATCCTGGTTTAATGCAGCTTTCAGGAGTTAGATTTTACACCATGCTTCAAGCTGTAGTTTTAAACAAAAGTCTGGTTATTAGTTGAACCCATTATTATAAAAGTGAGCCATTCTGTAGCAACAGAATAAGTGAACAGCTGAAAGAAATACAGAATCATGAATCCTAAGCAAATAAAAACCTTTCATAAAGGGAACATTCCAAAATATATTTCCAAACAATGGTTGACTGCAACCAAGTAATTCACACCCCATTGTGAAACAAACAGTAATAATTTCTAGCAGACACTGGGGCTCAGAAACAAACAATGATCCCCTTTATTTCCCCCTCCTCTTTCAAGTGAGTTTTCCAAAAAGTGTGATTAAAAGTAGCATATATTAAATAAAAGAACTGAACTCACTTCCAGCTCTAAGGAGAGAGTAGCTTAGTAAATACATTTTTTCCTCAAGTGCTATCTCTAGCAGAACAGTCTTTTAGAAAATCAATCTACAAGCTTCAAAGTCAGCTCAACACTTTAAAAACTCACTTTCTATCAAAAGTATTTTTGGCATTAGGCTTGGCTATTGTTTTCAGCACTCCTTCCAAAGGTTAGTATGCTGTAACAGAGTGACTACAAGCTCAGACCCCACATAGGTGACAGTAGCTGTATACACTACTTTTGCAATTCCTTGAACTTGCATGAATGGGAACAATGTTAACCTACACTCTGTGCTGAAATCACACAACATTTTGGTTTCAAATTGCTTTGCACTTCAATACAATTAATATTTTGTATTGGAATTATAGAGCAAATTTCGACTTTAGTCAGACAATGAATTTTTGAGTTATTTGAAGCACTCCAACAATAAAACTGGAAATGCTAAAAGTGCAGACTTTTTGCTAAAGCTGTGTGAGTGGAAGTGAAAGGGTGGGTATGAGGATCAGCAATCAAATGTCAAGCACAGAAGGGCTGCCAAGGCCCCACAGGCTTTCTCTCCTGGCCCTCCAAGTTTGGGCAGGTGGGTCATGCTTCTCTCCAGGAACTCTCCATTGCAAGACAGATGTCCTTGTGTCTGTTTTCTCTCTGTCCCAGCCAATGGCAAAGAGAGGCAGCTGGCTCATGGGCAAACCCCAAGCATGTCAGAAGTTTCTGAGGTCTGTTTAATCCCTAAAAAGTTGGGTCAGTTTGAGAAAACTGTATTCCCATCTGAAATAAAGACCAGTCTGCTATGGGGCCTAAAGCTTTAACAAAAGCAGAATCCCCAGAGATTTTTAGTGGTCTTTGTGTCAGAGAAGAATTAAAGTGCAAGAATTAAAGTAAAGGGGGGTTATTTTTTTAATCATTAACATTTTGCAGTTGATTTTTTACTTTGTTGCAAACCCAGAGGCTGTTTTCTTTTTACCAAAACCATTCACCTGTGGCAGAGGTATGAACTTTGGCATTTCAGAGGTTTAGCTACCACGCGAAGATATTTTTTGAACTTTTGTACAAAAGTAGGTATTTTTTGTACTACTTACACTGCTGTCATCAGTGTACACATCCTGTTGGAAGAAAAACTACCCTGAAGAGGTTAGCTAATGCTGAATTTCTCTTTTCAAAGAACAAAAGAGTTGAAGCCTGATGAGACTGACCCAATTTTACAGAAATCTCAAGAATCTGCTACTGCCCAGTAATAAAAGCATAACAGAAATCCAATAATAAAAGCACTTTAGCAACAAAGTTATGTGTAAACGATTTTGCTTTGCCAGCTGTTGTAAAATTCCATTATAAATCTTTTCCTTCTAAAACTTCCTCTGAATATTTTTCCCAAGTTAAAAATTACAGACATGAGAGTTTTTAAAGGTAGAAATTTGAAAATTTTATTGATGCAAATGGTGTGCCCAGATAGATTATTTAAAGTTTCTGTATGACCATGTTTGTGCGCTTGTTCCCTCCCTCTTGCCTTCTTTAAATAAAAATAATTTAATTGTAATGCAGACCATCCTTATATAAGCTGTATGGAACAAAGAGACTTTCTGTCTGTCTGTCTATCTATCTATCTATCTATCTATCTATCTATCTATCTATCTAATCTATCTATCAATCATTGCCATGGTACTTAGAGCAAAGCCTCGACTGGACACTGTAGCATACAATGTGTGGATGCTAGAGAAAATGAGAGATGACCAATGTGCTGCTGCTGTTGCATTATTCTAAGCATTACTTAAATTCTGAGGTTAAAGTTGTTTAGTAAATTGGTGACTCTGACAGAATCAGCCCCAGGAGTTTGTATTGGTTTCTCTTAGGAAGGTGGCAATACAACTGCCAGGATGCAAACCTGTTAGTGGTTTTGATTAGCATAACATGACTTCTCTGCTGTGAGGGGCAATAATGCCCCTCAAGACAGAGTGATTAGTGAGTCAAAGCCTGCGTTACTATTTTCCCTGTTGATTTTTAGGCTTTGTGGCATTAGGGAACAGATCTTTGCCTCTTCTACAAGTTCCCTGAAAGTTACTACCATAGGCCTTCCCTCTCTTCACCTCTTTGAGCAGGCAAACTGGAAATAATCAAAAGATTTTAGAAAAAAGCCATTCTGTCTCTTGCCTCTGTACATAATTCCCAGATGTTTCAATGCAAATTCAGCTTCTCCGCAGGGAGGAAGAAGCAGCAGCTTATGTCTGTGAAGGCTCCAAAGTGGACCTTGTTCTCCATGCTCTGAATCCCCATCCAAGGAGGGTAACTGAATGAACCTCAAAGACGGTCTAAATAACAACGTGATTATGGACCCGAAGAGATGTGCCAGAACAATTAGGCATCTGTACTCTGACTGGTCCCTACTTAAGGAAGTAGAAATAAAAGTTTTAGAAATTCCAAGACAGCTGGGGACAAACGGCATTGCATACAAAATTTGCACACTGTTTGAAAAAAAACCTCTTCAAGCCCTATTTAGGTCTTTTTCCTATCACCTCTCTCCTTCTAAACCCCCAGCATGGAGATTAGGCTCACACAGACCATTTACATCCTCATTTCATGGGATCCAAAAGTTCAGCTGTATTGAGTGTTCAAGAGTATGATTTGGGGAGGAATGATTTACCCCAAAGACTGTTTGCAAATGGTCTACAGGAAAAAGAAAAATTCAATGGACTTACATTCAGTGCATAACATACTGAAGCTCCCTCACATATAAATGCCAAAGGTAAGTTTGGCTTTTTCAGCTCTGTGTGTGTATATAGGAATATAAAACCACACAGAGTTACAATGCAGAAGCTATGCTGTGTTTGCTTAACAAATGAAATATAGATACTTAAATGAAAATTCAACAGTCAAGACTTTGTTATTGTAGTAGAGCCAAACGAGTGTAAAAATCCATAGAATAAATAATCTATATAATCCTCTGGTTAAAGTAATTCAACGGAGTAACTCATATCAGCTCCAAAAATTTGCTTATGCCTGTCTGCTTGACTAGGTCTCTGTCTTTAATTTAAACTGCAAATAGGATATGCAGTTATCTTCTGAAGGGCTTAAACCTTTAAAAAATCACTTCTAAAGGGCTTTGCAATTGCTTTTCTTTAAATTGGTTGTAGGTTCAGCTGGTTCTTAATCTGGATAGGATGAGATATATCATACAGAGAGCCTTGTTTGCAATTGCATTTCAGATTTTTGTAATCAATTTCTTAATAGGATTATATTCAGGCTTCATACACTTATATCAGCATTGAGTCTTAAGTTTTTCTTGGGCCTATGCTTTACAGCAACACTCCTATTGTAACACAGAATAAAGTTGTTTACTCCTTATGTGTCTGTAATTATCAGCATCGAGGGTAAATATCATAATGCTGAGTATGTATTTAAAATAATAAAAGATGGAAGAAAAGCTAGATATCATCTCCAAGCCAAGTGTACAGCATGAAGGAGAGATACTCTGACTGCTTAGAAAATATTTACCTTAAAACCTGCAGAAGGCTAAAGTGTTAGCAGTCAAATAAAGGGAAAAAATGGGAATAAGTGGGATCACACTTCTCTGAAATGATTTCATTGTTGATTTCCATAAGAACCAGAGATGCCTCTTTGAAAATCCTGATGGGCACTGATTGTAACTGCTCCCTCAGCCTGCATCAATCTCCAGAGCGTTGCGACAAAAAGTCCTCAGGCAGAAACCAAGCCACCTTGTTTGTTTTTGTTTCCTCTTTTTAGAGGTTCTGTCCAAGTATTTTGACCCCAACATTTTAAGATTTAGGAGACAATAATACTGTGTGTCAGTCTCTTTAGCAGTCTCTTTCACTAGGTGAAAGGATATTAACTACAAAGCCTCTGAGCACCATGTAAGCCAGCACCGAGCTTTGCCATAGAACAGAAGCATAAATTCATAGAATAGTTTTGTTTGGAAGGCACCTTTAAAGGTCATCTAATCCAGCCCCCCTGCAATAAGCAGGGACACCTTCCACAAAAACAGGTTCCTCAAAGACTCATTCAGACTGGCCTTGAATGCTCACAGGGATGGGGAATTAATAATTTTCTGGGCAACAGGTTCCAGTGCCTCACTACCTTCATTGTAAACAAATTCTTCCTTATATCTAGTCTAAATCTACTCTCGTTCACTTTAAACCATTCTGCCCTGGTCCAACCTCCACATGCCCTTGTCAGAAGTCCACATCTGGCTTCTTGTAGATCCCCTTCAGTTACTGGAAGGTGATATAGGGTCATCCCAGAGACTCCTCCAGGCAGAACCAGGGTTAGAACTCAGCCTGTCCTCACAGGGGAGAAGCTCCAGCTCTCTTACCATCTTCATGGTCCACATCTGGACTTGATCCAGTTGGTCCACATCCTTCTTATGTCGGGGTCCCAGGGCTAGACACAGTACTCCAGGTGGGTTTTCACCAGAATGTCCCGTTCCTTCATCTTGATAAAGAACTACAAGATTTGTAGGGAGGGATGAGGACGTGAATTTTTGTTTTATTCATGGATGTACATGATTGTGGTCTGGAGACATCTCAACAGAAGGTTGAGATGGAAGTGCCTATGGAATGCCATGGACAGATGCACATGCACAGATGCCTGGGAGGGACATAGGGTATCACAGCAGGCAGTGGTGGTCAGAGTGCCATGATTTTCCTGGAGAAGCGTCCTTAGAAGGACATTCCAGAGGCATAGGTATGTCTGCTGCCACTGAGTGATTTCCAGCTCTTCAGTGAAATCAGCACTTCAGGGAGACGCTGAAGGAAGAGATGGAGCCCTCATATGGAGTTCCTCAGGTGGCTTTATTCAGCTTCTTCTTGGGAGGGGTCCAGTGACAAAGAGCCAGAGAGTCAGAAGAAACAGGGGGTTTATATGGGAAAGGTATAGGGCGGGATAGAACATCAGGGCCAATCATCTTGAGGGCTCAGGGGAGGAACAAAGGGGAAACGCCAACAGGGTACAAAAGATTTACATAGTTGCCATGAAGCCTGTTGGGGTAACACACTGTCTCACCATGACAAAAGAGTTTTCTGCCAGAGTTTCTCCCTTAGGGGGATTGCAACAAGCTGGAGCCTAAGGGCTGCTCTCTCTCTAGGGAAGCATGTTTACATTACTGTCTGGCTTAACTGCTCTCTCTCCAGGGGGGTGTGTTTATAATATTGTCTGGCTTAACAGCCTCCACAATGGGGCAGCAGAGGAAGAGCCTCCCAGAGCAGGCTGCAAACCAGTCCCCATTTTTATAGACACCTGCAGAAAATGTCCATATCTCTCCCGGCCTCTCCCTACCTGCTGCTCCTCATGCCCCAGCCCACCTCCACACTGAGCTGGACCAAGGAGAAGGAAAGGACCCTTATAAGGATGCTTATAGGGGAGGGAAAAACACCAAAAAAAGGCCTAAATGTACAGCTGAAGAACCCCTCTATCAGTAAGCAGTCCAGCAGTCAGGAAATATGAAAGGTCTGGAAGCACAGACAAAAAAACATTATTAGTGCCATAACAAACAGGTATTTGCACAATTTGTACTGCTGAGAGTGATTTTGGTTTTCTCCCTGAAATCAATTATTGGAGCACAGATTGCTTCATAGGGAAAAAAAACCCCCTGACATGGCATCTCAAAACCTTTGTTTTTAATTAATGTTTTTAACTATTGTTATTATTACTATTATTATGCAACGCAAAAAAACTTCTTTTCTTGTTACCTTTAAAACCCATACTTAATGTGATTTTTGTCAGTTTAAAATCTGCATAAACATCATTCTTGCCCAGAGCAAGAAAACAGACAGTACCTAATGAAATGGCTTCAGAGGTATATAGTGGAGCTTGTCTTCCATTGTGGACACCTTCCACTTCATCCAAACACACATGTAGGCAGCCTTTTTGTTTTTTCCTTTTCTTTTCCTACCTCTATAGCCCTCCATAGTTTCAGTCCTCACAAGTGGTCAAGCACACCTTCAAGGGTGTCTTTTCTCTGAGAACCTCAGATGTGTCCAAGGACCTAATGTTTCTTATTTGCCTATGAAAACTCTCTGATAAGGGGTCCAAGATAAAAGGGTAGCAAGGCAGGGTTAGCAGAAGACAATCAGTGTCCCAGCCTCACAATACTGAGCAGTACATAGGAATAGCTCTGCATTTCCCCCAATTATCCCTGGACATCAGCCCTCCTCTGGACCCTCTTCAGCCAACACTTGTAAAGCATCAACTCTTAATAGGCTAACGAAATGCATGGGCTTCAGGTGTGCCAGTCCCACAGGGTCACAAACCTGTTGCCAACAGCTGTGAGATGTAGCAAGGCCTGGAAGCATCTGGTTTGCTTCCCAAGGAGACAGTCAGTCCTGGGACAGAGGGTGTTGAGCATCCATGGCTGCAGGGAGGGATTCAGGGTGGAGAGGAGTCACACAGCGAAAGGGTGGGGGTAGAGGAGAAGACAAGTTTTGTGCACATGCAGGAAGAGCAGTATTAACCCAGTGAGTGTAGGTATTGGAGAGGCCAAGTCTGGGGAGCTGTGCTAAGAACTTCCTGTAAAAAAATCTGCCCATTCTCCTAAAGTCCTGATGACAGGAGAGAATGAAGTAAATTAATCAATCCTTCACTAAATGCATGTATTCCTCAAGTTCAAAATGTTTTCCCAGTTCATTGAACAAATCCTCATTTTCTAGGACATTTCCAGTCACTTAAGTTTCGAAATCCAGTCAATTACTAAAGGAGGAAAGTTGGATTATTCCTGTGCTTATCTTCCAGAAAAACAAACTCTTGCAGACTATACTTAACAACCTAAGAGGGGAAAAGCAAACAGAACATTAGGAAGGCTTGAAGTCTTTGTTGAAGAAAGAATCTAATCCTGATTTGAGAATATTCTGACAGTATAAGAAGAAATAATGCATCCCTTTAAAATCATTATATACATTTTTTATTGTACATTTATATTCACTGGAAAGCATAACTGAATCATAAAAAAATATGTTATGTGAAATGCAGTATAAAATATAAATGAGCTGGTTAAGGGTCATGCGTCTCATAAACTAAATGGGTTGAGAAATGAGAAATGTTCAGTTTAGATAGCAGTACCTTCAGCATGAACTGAGGAAAAAGGGGAAATGTGAACGTGTGTGGGCAGGTTTCATACGAGCACACCTGAAGCTTTGCTCCTGTGGCAAGAAGAGGGTTGAGTGGTGCATGTGCTACACTGCATGGGGGTAAGGAAAGAGCAGGTGCTCAGGCTGACTGCCAAGGCAAAGCTCCCAGTCTTAAAAGAGATATTTTGAGATTTTTAGCATTCATTTGCTGCAGACAGGGTCTGAGGTGGTCATTTAAATAGAACTTTCATCCTTGACAATACAAAGGTTGTTTAGTAGGTTTTCCAGAAATGTGCACACACCAGTCTCCAATGGCTTTAAAACTGGCACAGTAATACTTAAATCAGATGGAAAAGCTACAGGATAAGGTAAAATCTCCTCAGGTTAAACAACTGACACTTTGGTTATTCCCTCATTCCCACCCCAACCTTTTCTTACCTGCAGACATATACTATAGACCACAATTGTATTAGTCAAATTTGGAGACTTTTCTCTTGCAAATACCAGTTGTTTCTTCCTCTTGATAGACTAGATTTTTTTTCTGCTAAAGTTTCATTGCATAAAGCATCTATTTTCAAGGACCACTAACAATTTTAATATGATTTCCTTATACCTGCAAGCACTCTCAGCTGCATTCACACTAGTGCTCACAGCCAACTCTGAAGGCAGACAAATTCACTGCAAGGACTGAACATACTCAGTGTGTTGTATGTTTTTAGTAAATATATATTTCTTAACCATCACTCTGCTGCTTGTGAGGGCCAGATTTTAATGTTACAATAGAATACCAGGTTAAAAACACACCTGGAGGAAAGTCTCAGTTTTCAGGACAAATTTACATGGCCAACTTTGCAAGTAATAGCCCAGTGTTTCATGTGGTCTTGTTCCAAAAATCTTAGAGGGAGTTCAGTTGTTTCCACTTCAAAGAAGAAAAACATTTATTTGTCCTTTGATATTTCTTACATACTATGCAAAAACCTCCAGACACCAAAATGAGTGTAGTACATACAAAGTAAGTTATGTATATTTTGAATTGTTGTGTGCTATAAGTGACCAGGAGAACTAACAAGAGGAATACAAGCTTTTACTCCACCTAGGGTCATGCTCTTCTGCTTTCTTGAGTTCTTGCAGATTATTTAGCAAGGAACCAATTCAGAATTCACTGAATGGCTATGCCTCTAGGACAAAAATCTCATCACTGTCCAAAATATCTCAGATAAGGAAAAGAAAGAGAGAGAAGATATTTTTTCTTAACTTCCAAGGACTTATTTCACATGCAAGCCATAACCACCATCTGTGTCCTCCTGAAGATACCTGGACAACCCTGGCACAGCAGCCTGAAGGACCACACTATTGCTTTTATCCATCTTTAATGCATCCGAATGAGCACTTTGCTACTAGGCACCATCATGTGCCCTGGAATAGATATTTTCAGTTCAAGAGGCTGGTCTTTATGGCAAAATAAAGGGCATATCACTGAAAATTTTGGTTTTATTTTCTTGGAAATAATCCCACATTTCATTCCAAATCAAGCAAACACTTATCAGGATCTAAACCAAAAATTTAAGTCAGCACTAGTGCCCCCTCAAATCCACATTCTTTCAGTCAAATGGTTGGGAGCTTTACCTGAGGCATGTAAAATTTAGTTTAAATCACATTCTCTATGTAAGGTTATTTATTTTTTATCATCTGCCTCTTACATGTCTTGTTCTTCAAGTGATAAGGGTTGTCTGGGCACAGTTCCCTCACTCTCTTGTTCACACCCCAGAGCTTTGTGAAAAATACTGGGCTACTGCCTGGAGGTGGAGCTGCATTATGTCTCACAGTCCCAGCATGTTTCCCCTCTTAGGACTGTTGCCTATTTTTTTCTGATATCTGCACATTAATAATGGATGGCATAACACTACCAGGTCACCCTGAGGAATATCTGCCTGCAAATACTCTTTAGCCTTGCATTTCATAACCTGTCCTCAAAAAAAACGGGATGGGAGGAGGAGGGGAAGGAGTTGAAACTCCTGCTCGGGAAGAGAAAGTTGTCAAAACTTGGTCTTCCACATTCCTGCTGGACTGGCTATTGAGCAAATTACAGAGATGCCTGACTCCCTTCTATTCATCTAGCATAAAACAACAGAATGCACACAACCCAGCAAGTTCAGACACATAGCTTTAGGGTGCCAAATCTGCATTTTTCCTTGAAGGAAATAATCCCTCTCCCGAGCCCTGTTTCCAAGGGGATTAAAAAGAATCTGTCAGCCCATCCCTTCAGGCTTGCCTATACAAATGCAGCACTCCATAAGAGCATTTATCTCTTGAGTCAGAATAGTTTATCCATCTAGTAAATAAAATATTTTTTGGTCCTAATGAAGAACAATTCATAGTTAATATCTTTAAAAAGAACTTTTTATGTAGTTCCAGAAAATAAACCTGCAACTAATATCCTGAGTCTGAGAGTGTTACTGATCTTGCCAAGTTAATCTAGTACATTGCTTTAGAGAGTAAGAAAGATAATATAGGTCCTCTGTATGGGATTTCATAAAATGGACTCAGAGGAGAGCAGTTCTAGAGCCAGATGTATTGCAGGGAAATCACTCCTTCTCCTCTCTGCTCCCTGAGTAGAAAAAATATTCATATTCCATTCCTGTCCCTCACAGCAGTGACACATGTATGTACTGTAGATCCTGATGCAGAAAAAACCCTTCTAAATCTTCTAACTCCCCATCCTTATTTCACTGTGCTGAGCACAGGATGGCCCCTACGGACAACTCCACACTGAGCAGTGTGAAATCTTCTGGAGCTTCATGGCTGAGAAATGCAGAGGCATGGAAAGCATGAAGTATACAAAAGGACAGAACAGAGAAACAAAGATACACGCAACAAATAGAAAAGAAGTATTTTTTCATAAACAATTTTGTGAGAAGAACAGATGGATGGAAACACTAAAGAAAGGCTGCAGCAACTGCCCTTGGTACAATGGGATGAGTTGTAGGGAGGAAGGCAATTTCCTGTAATACTAGTCACAAGAGGAGGGGGTTTACACAAAATTAGTAGAGCAAAGGGCTTAACCACTTGCCCAGCAGCTTTCTCTGCGACCCAGTACTAAAATGAGGGATCTTCTGGACTTCATCAACAAAACATTTGTAACCATTCCTGTGTCTGGCTACGTCAGTGAGGGGTGCTGGGGCTCCTTGTCATGAGCACATGTGCCACTGTCAGTCAGGGCAGAAAAAGGTCACTGGATTATCCTTTAGCTGAGACAGATTAAGCCAGAAAACACAGTACAGAAGGCCTTCAGTTGCTGCAGGATCTTAAGCGCTGATACCCAGTTTCTGTGGGGGGAGTCCTGGAGATTTTGTGGAAAGAAAAAGTTTGTGGGATGAAAGAGGGCAAGCAAGGATTCCTTTGATAGGGATAGGCTCTGAAAAAAGTTTAAATGGTAATTTGTCTGAATAGGTTAAGCATAAGTACACAAAAATCTCCAAACTGCTGTAGCTGGCTGTTGAACTAGTAGGGGTGTAGTTATCCCATCAGAGTACTGTGTGAACACAGCAGATTTTAACAGCCTGACTGAAAGCCATGGCTCATCATCCTCTTCAAAATCTCAGAGCATCCTGACAAAGTGATGAGCTGCTTTGGAATACTGATCCTGATGTTTTACATTGCAAAACATGCAGGGTAACTCCCTATTTGACTAAGACAGAAGGTGTTGGGATCAGCAAGGTTGAAGCTGAACCTCCTGCTCTACCACATGTGTTCCCATATGTGCTCTTGTCTTCCACGATAGTGGAGGCTTCAGGAACCACTAATGAAGAATAGCAACCCAATCTGCTTTTCCAGATAGACCTTCCAAAAGGAGATTTGGCAAACTGTGTGAATGTTTCCATCATCCCAGTGGTCAGGATACAGTGGCCTTCCCAGATCTCAAGAGAACAAGTTGCTGGTGTGCAATTCAGCTATCCCAGATGACACCTGAGACACCACAGCACAGTTAGGGATAGCAGCACAGCTGGGATGCTACCAAAGGTGGGGCCTTTGCTTATGAAATTGTTTGTCTTGAGAGAAAAATAAGGCAAACCACAAACATTTTGGGTAGCTAGGCCAGCAGTGTCAGTTAAAAATTTTGAAAGGGGACTTTGTGAATTTTTATTTCATGCTACCTGAAAGTTTATAGTGTAAGAAGTCCTTTCTAAACTACTACATCACATCATGGGATGTTCATCTGAGCCTATCTCATTCACTTTGCTGAGCATCTATCATGAATTATGGAGGTAAATACTAAGAAACATTTTAAGATTCCTCCTTCTTATGAGAACAGGCATTAAGATGTGGCCCACATCATGCTTGGGATGACAGAAGGGCTGAAAGGAGGGCTACAGTGCTGCTTTTCCCCAGGTGCTCTTCCAAAACATTGGGAAAGAACCCCAGCCACACCTGGGGCTGTGCAAGGATTTGTCTTGTGATGATGTGTGCAATGTCCTTATATGCCCTCTACAATACCCAGGAACAGATGTCTAAAATAAAAGAAAGTCATTCTAATGGGCACAGATTACCTTTGATGTGAGCCATGAGGACATTTCTTGGAACACTGCACTTTTATTTCCATCAAGAGCTTCAGACACTGTCTGAAGAGCACACAAAGGTCTTGCTACTGTTTCTGTCACATCACACACACTTGCTTTGTACTTGTTATTCTGACAGTTTTCCAAATAATAGTTTTTTATATTCAGCCAGGTGAAATGGACAGTATTACATGCACCTGTTGGTGGTACTGGCTTGCAGTGCCATCCTGTTAACATGAACCCGAAAACAGACTTTGTTTGGCAGCCCAACCAATCAGTATTCACTCCAGAGTGGCCCTGGTGTTGAACATGTGGTAACAAGAAGTGGAAACACTGAAACAGAACTTAATGCCCTTTAAAAATCCACAAACAAAGCTAATTTTACATCTGTTCTGCTGTATCTACAAGAGGATAATGTTCAGGAAACATGAAAGGTAGTTTGGCCCCCAGACTGGCAGAGAGAGCTGGGCAATGAGACTTTTCCTTGAAGATCCTCTGTTAATCCCTTTGTGGGAACATGGTCCAAAACTCTCACACTTTAAAGAAAAAGTCCACAGGCTCTGACATGCAAAAGATATTTGAGTTTTCTGCTGATCTTGCTATGTGACTTCTATCTTAGTTTACTGAATAAAACTATAAAGCCAAAAGGAAAGGCCTGTATGGATGTATTTTAAGAAAAGTCTTTTTTTCCTCACTGAACATCTAGTTCACAGGGGACAACGTTGGCAGGGTTTTGGCTGCAGCCATGAGGAACTCAGCTCAGCAGCCTGTTGGCTGAGTGGAAGAACTAAGGTATTCAGCATGGTTCTTGTTGATGCCAATGTAATGTGTTTACATTAAAACAATTGTGCAGTGAGTGTAAACTTTCCAAGCAGAATGGTCTGCTCCCATTGCCCTGCTAGTGTGCTTGCATTGGCCTGCCAAATAAACAACATTCCCTGCTGGGTGATTGGAAACAAGCGTAAGAAGTCCTGAGTGTGAGATGCTAATCCTTATGGTATAATCTCATCCCTGCTGTAAAGGCTGTCCAATCCCTGGATCTGACAGGGTCACACAGCAAAACCTGTGGGTTGGCAATGACAGCTGGGTGTGTGGCCACTCTGAGATCTTTCCTGCAGCTGAGCTGGGGATGCAAAAATCCTGGGGCTCATGGCCTGCACACCTACTCCCTGGCACAGAGTCTTGTCCTGCACAAAAACTCCAGGCAGGGAGGGATGAGCTACGGAGGGGATCAGAGCCACGGAGAGATGGAGACACAGGGTGTGGAGATAGCAACAAGTCCCAGGGCCCTGTGGAAGAGTCAGCATTGCTCCTGCTGCAGCCACACAGGGCTGTGCACAGCTGACACTGAGGGTGGAGGCTCGGTGTGCTCCTCACAGGAGTAGTGAGGGCGGAGGGGTGCTTGCTGCAAGTGAGGGCTGTTTCCACAGCACTCAAGGAGACTGGCAAATCCACCAAACTGCCTAAACAGATGTGAAGTGGACATGCACAAAATGGCAAAAGCATCATGACTGTCGTTCATGTTTTCTTTTTCTCTCTCCCTCCCATCTAAGAAACCTTTTCAGGTTTTTTCAGAGGTAAATGCAAACTTGAGCATCAGCACAAGGCAGCTTTTGGCTTTTGACATTGAGACCAAACCTAGCCCTACAATGGACATGCAGAAGTGTTTGCTGCCCTTTTCTAATACGCAGCACTGCAGAGAAATGCCCTCATTTCTGTGCCTAGAGAAGTTTATAGAAACACTAGGTATTTAAAAAAAAAAAAGGGAGAAAAAAAAAGAGGGAGGATAGTACTTGTTATTAAGTTGTAAATACAAATCATGACCTGGAAACTCTAATCTTATCCTATTCCTTTTAGTTTTCAGGAGTTCACAGTGCTTCACTGTGCACGTTGGGGCAAATGTCCAGAATTAGCCAGAAGTTATCCACGTTTTACTGCTATGACTGATATGAGCTTTGATATAGCAGAACATGGCATACAAACCTTAACAGCATGGTTTTATTGTATTTCCTTGCCTTATACTGCACTCAGTTCTGTCTCAATCCACTGGGTGGGGCTGACCAGAATTGACATGGGGTGTTTCTTACTTGCTTGAAGGAAAAATGGTTATGGAAGATTTTTTAAAAATCTTTTCTATGAAAAGGGATGGTGGGGCTTTCTGTCCTCCCAGTCTCCTATGGTTACTTTTGTTCTTCCACTGCCATCTGCATCCCTGATGCTCTTTATCCATGGCCTTAAGCTAATCCCTTGATACCAGAGGAAACAACAACTACATGTTCTCCCTGCCCACTTCCTTAAAACACAGAGTAGAAAATTGCCTGAGGCTAGTATGAATATTAACCCAAAAATCTTCTGAACAGCTCTCCTCACAGGAGAGTGCAGGTTTCTGCTCCCTCTTTCACACACAAGGCAGATCCTACATTCCCTGTGCATATGAAAATCAGTGAGCAAAGGAGCAGAGCAGAGAAATACCAAATAAAACAAAGACCCCCACAACAACCACAAACAGGATGCACCCCACAGGCACAGCTCTTGTAGCAGGGAGCTGAACACTGCCCTGCCCCATCCCAGGAGGATGTGAGAGTATCTCCATTTCCCAGGGCTTACCTGCAGTGACAATTGGATGTCTCCTTGTGGACAGGGGCAGGAATGATGAATTTCCTCTACCAAAAGAGAGGTTTCTCTGGAATTGTTAATTTCTTTTCAGCTCCTCCCCTTGGCAATTATTCTGTAAGAGGAGTGAAACAGAAGTTTCTGGTACCAGCTAGCAAGGGCTCATTTTGCAGCACTAACACTGCTGCTTTCCCAAGGGTCCTGGATCAGCTTGTCTGGCTCTCAGGGAAGACTCTCATTTGGTGTCTGAAGGCAAGTCCGAAGGTGTCCAAAGGGCTGCCTCAGAGTATGAGGCTTTCTGTTTAGTCCCAGCACAAAATGTGGTGCTGGCACAGGGCACATGAAGCTCTCCCAAACTCCTGTGCCTTCAAACACCAAGGGACATACCCACATGCTCCAACCCTTGGGGCATTGGAGTCTCAGTGCAGCAGAAGCCAAAACAGCTCAGGCAATTTAATCTTCAGTGCTGAGCAACTGTCCCCAGAGCATGGAAACTTCCACATAAATGCCAAGTACCAGGCAGCACCATCTTCAGGTGTGGCTCCCTGTCCTTGGGAAAGGCACCACCTTCTCAGCTGAGCTCCACCAACATGGGCTGTGGGAGAGACACACACACACCTCCCTGCCCCACAGAATTCAGTCCAGTGGAAGAGGCTTCAGGAAGGTAGGACATGAAGGTTGTGTGTGGTCCATTGACAAGAGCTTTGCAGCTGCTGGACTGTGCCCACTAACCAGTGAGATGGGAGAACAAGATGATAGACACTCAGAGCTTAAATATGCCTGATATATCCCCAAGAGTATTGTTCAAATCACCAGATGACAGGAGGGACATACTGAAGATTACTTCTTCAAACTTGGCTAGTGCACAAGGCAGAATAAAACCAGCAGAAAAGCAGAACAAAAGGCAGTGTGACTCTGTCCCTGCATTTGTGTAGCAATGCTATTGCAGCAAGGCTCAAAATTCACACATTCTCACACTCATCTTCTCACTAGCACCAGGGTCAGGCAGAATTATTTACAGTGCCATGGAGGACAAGACATGCAAGATAGCAGGGCCTCATCACACCTGCTGGGTTCTCTGGGCCTTGCTCTACTCCATCACACCAATTCTCAATGTTTCCAACTATAAATCTTGACTCTTCAAGGATGGGAACATCTGAAGATAAAGAAACTTGTCTGCTAGGGGCAGACATGGGAAAACAGCATTCACTTTGCATTACAAACTGTCTCTCTCTCCTCTTTCTTTCCTTATTTTTTAAATTATCTTTGCTGTTCCTTTGACAGGGCAGCCTCCCAGCTCCCTGGGTCTTTCCACTTGCTTATCATTGTCAGAGTTATAAGCAATAGGTTCCTCCAAAATAACGATCACTCACTGAAAGCCCCAGTGGGATGAGGCTGCTACTCCAGAGCTCTCTTTTTTTCTTTCAATTTTACTCCTTTTTTCACAGACTGAAAGTGGCTTATAATACTGGAGCCAGGGCTTCTTGTGGTTTTTTTAAGGAATATTTCAGAAGAGCCTTCTTGCAACACTGAACTCCTTCAGGGCTCCAGCTCTCCCTGCAATCAGAAATAAGGCCACAACTACACAATGTCGATAGCACCCTGGGCAACAGCACAGCTGGTAACCTTTAGCTGCTGTTCAGAGCTACAGAAATAGCCTGTGGGTGAAAGGAAGAGTTTGTTCAGCATTTCACCCTTTTAAACCTTTTTTTAGGAGAAAAGCCAGATGCTGCTTCCATATTCAACACTCCATCTCCCCAAAGTGATCATATGATTCTTGTCCTTGAGTGAACCGTGTGCTTTTACTTCAGTAACCCTGCTTGGCAGGTTACTGTGTGCATTTGTTATTTTCGGCATGAAAAAGTGCTTTTCAATCTGAACCCTTCCTTCCTTCCTTCCTTCCTTCCTTCCTTCCTTCCTTCCTTCCTTCCTTCCTTCCTTCCTTCCTCCCTCCCTCCCTCCCTCCCT